>JAEUWS010000133.1:0-129326 GCA_018524945.1 Podaxis sp. C-F-92630
GACGCTGAGAGCAAACAGAGTACTTTTCGGTTGTGCAACGTCCGAGTTGACGAATCGCCCTTTAGAAGCGAATGCAATACAATACAAGGCAAGTACCGAGAACCAAGATGACGCCAATAATGGAGTTAAGGAGCAGTGTCTTGTGGGGATTGTCAGCGAATTAGCGATTGGGGCGAAGAAGAACATACAATAATAATATTCGTTGATCAGTGGGATCCACTCTTTCACCAGTGCACCGAACAATCCCAACAGTGGCGCACGTGAAGCATTAGCCACGAAAGACTCAAGTTTAGGTCTAGGAATGAACGTGAGTAATGCCTTAATCAAATTAGACGTTCAATGGACACTAACCGGGTATAGGTCTCCCAGATAGAACCGCGGAGGAGGTACCACAACATATCCTTATCTCTCCGAGCATATTCTGATCTTTCGAGTAGAGCCGAAGGCGGGGGCGTCCTTCTGAGATTACGCGAGATGAATTCCATGAAGAAAGCGGCCATGAGGGCGCGATTTGTATGTTGTTTACTCCGGCGATCATATGCCAGTAAGGATGCTATAAAATGCCAAAGAATCAGGTTCTGATCGGCACGAGCCGCACACATGGGCGGACGTACCATAGACAAGAGGTCGTATTATATAAACGATTTCTGCAAGCCAATCTTGCGGAGTAGAAAGGGGCCTCAGCAAGGATAACGAAGGTTTAACAGAGGATGTCGTCAAAGCCTTTGGTAACAAAAAATCCTCCACAGCCGTATCGGATCGCGTTGGGGGAAGTGGGGTTGTCAAAAGCGGATGCGGGGGAAGGGACAAGTAGTTATTCTTCAGGTGATCGGGCGTTGCAGGGAGAGACGAGACGGGTGAGGATGGTGCCAAGGTAGGGGAAGACTCGGCACTGGACGGCGGAAGCATAGTCGGGTCAAAATCACGTTCGGGGAGTGGTGGGGAAAGCAGAGGTCGGCGGGTCACTTTCAGGAGTAAGAGGCGTAGTGCAGCCCTTTGGAGAAAATGTAAGGATCGAGTGTTGATAGTTCAGGATGGATTTTATTTACTTGATAGTTTCAATGACCACAATTCCTCTCCAGCGAATTTTCTCTGAAACCTTGCGGCGGAGGACCATTTCGATCACGAGCTCAGTGAAACGCAAGAGCTCCAAGATGCGAGCAGCCCATTTGTACTGCAAACTCTTGTTCATCCACGTTTTGGTGTACCGAGTGTGCAGGGACGATGGAATTAAAGGCCGATACTTGGGGTTGTTCTCGACGACTTTGGCAAGTATAGTGTCATGATACATGCTCATAGTGTTCATAAGGGCAGTTACTGATATTGAATTAGAGAAACATATAGAAGAAGTAAGGTGGAATACGAACGAGCTTCAGATGCAAGCTCGGCATCTTTGAACCTGCCAGGAAGGAACCAGGTGATGGACCTGAGGGAAGACTCGAGGCTGGAGATGGTGGAGACATTGTTTATGAGGAATGTTTCATATTTCGCGAGAGACAAGGACATGAGCGACGAGAAGGAGTGTAGCAAGGTCGGTGAGGTGGGCAGAGTTGTGCGTGTGCGGAGGTCGTGCGGAGAAAGCCGATCCAAGTCCGCTGAATGTGATTTTTCCCCGCTAAACTCGTTCCCGTCACCCGCATTCTCACAGGTCACCCACAGCAACATGATGTACTTATATGTTATGGTATTTACACTTGACCAAAGTCTAATGCACTTGTATCTTTTGGACGTGCGAGGCTTGATGAAAAGGACGGCTCTCAATCTGGGAACTATCCGGTCACGCTGGTGTTGGTTTCGGGCGTGTCCTACGGAACGTGCAAGGCAAAACATTGTTTCATCCAGAATTGTACAAGCTACGCTTAGTACTTACATATGTCTCAAACAACGCTGAGTAGACGCAGCGAATGTGAATCGGCAATCCTTGGAGCTTCCTGTTTTGTAATCCAAATCAGCTCGACAATGGCCGCTGTCACCAGTTGTCACCTCGTGGACCGTGGCAAATCAATTGCCCAAGTTTTCTTTCTCTGAAACTCTGCTCGCATTGTATGTAAGACCGCTTGCTGCCCTCGGCACGAGGTTTTCCCCGCCATACCGTTGGCCCGATACCCTCTAGTACCCCCTCCTGTCTCGCCTCCTCACTGCCGGTATGTCCAAGCCTCTCGATTACCTGCGTCCAAGTCCTGTCCGGGGTCAACTTGAACCTTATGACCCCAAATCTCCTATGGGATGGAGGTACGTCCAAACAACCGATACCCTCAATGAACTCAAGGTATGCCAATTCTCCGTATTCCTCGATTCGGCCTGGTAACACGACCTCACGCCAGGTCCTAATACCCCCTGGGACGGCTGCCATGTACGAGCAGCTTCTCAAACTCGAGGATTATGAACTCACGAAAAAACCAATAAACTGGCCCCGAATTCTCGAGATACGCCATCTGAAGGAGCGGATGGTTCGCAAATGCCAAAAGTTGGCAAAACTTTCTATTGCGCCGCCCAAGTCGCTTTCGCCTTTCCAAACTTTCATCGCGCCTGAAGATTTTCGCGTGAAAGAAATGGAAAAGTGGTTTCGTGAGCAACAGAAACGGGCTAACGCATCTGCCGTTCGACGCGCTTCGGCCCCTATCGCACAGCCAGCCAAAGCGGTTATCGCTGCACCTCCAAATCATAACCATCTTCACGCCCAATGTCCGCAGTGTATAGCTAGCGCATCCTCCAGCCATCCTCCCGTTGCACCACCAACAGCAAAACCCTCTACAACCCCGGCTCCACCCAAGTCAAACCTCCAACGTTCAGTGACGACTGCCACTGCCGGCTCAAAAACGTCATCCAAGCCAGGGTTGTACTCACGCGCCCAAGCGCTCATTAACATGTCTCGCGCAATCAAACCCGAGAGAAGCGCTTCCCTTCCGATCGGCCAAACCCAAGCCGTACATTCTTCGACGCGACCTTCCGTTGTCTCTCCCCCACCATTACCAGTGCTTCTCCGAGGCCAAAGATCAGAGTTTGGCCTCAACGACGAGCCTGGACAAGCCGAATCCGCTTTGGGTGATCCTGACCTCCCGGAATCTTCAACCGGTGACAGTCCCCCACCCACAAAACCCAAGGATGTCCCTGAAGATGCGGTCCAGACATCTAAATCTTCTCCGCAGTCATCTGGCGACGAGACGTCACCAGATCCAAGTGGATCAGTTCGTCGCCGAAGTTGTATTAAACGGGGCAGCAGCGTGAGCGAGCTTGGAATGAAAACGGTATCCTGGGCCGATGATCAGGAATTGAACAACCAACTATCTAGATATGCTGCTGCCGCACGCGATGCCCAGGCTTCTGGTACGTCATTATGCTCCTGTTTACTCTCCAGTGTTTGCTGACTTTGCTGTCCAGGTCGTCGTTGGGAAGAAATCAGAGAGGTTTACCTCGAGCAGATATCAGGGCTTGAGGCCCTTCAGCTACAAGTACAAGAAGGACTGGAGAGTCTGAAGGCTGAATCAGAGCACCTCCAACGTGTGGATGACACAATACGTCGGCAAAGAGAACAATTGCGTCTCACCCTCGATGAGTTCGAGCGCAAACAGAGCCTCTTTAATGAGAAAGGTTTGTCCTTACCCCGTCCGTTTACCAATAAATCACTCTGACCTTAACTAACAGTCAGGGAGGCTCTTGAGCAGGCTGATGACGTGATGTCAAGACATGGCCTGCGTAAAAATACCCTCTCGATCACAAACGAGTGAAGGAGTGATCGACCTACTTCGGAATTTTTCTATTCAGCTGTAATATGTAGAACATGTTATGAATTGCGATATCCATAACTTATCTAGACAACAGTCAATTGGGTACCTATCCTGTTACTTATTATCCGTGAACCAACCCCTCTCCAACGAAAAAGACAAACAACTGATCAAAACGAAACAACTATGTAGGTCCGGGGAATCTGGGTCTATAGCAGGGCTCGTAGTCGTTTGGCTTGTTTCCACCAGTATCGGACGACGTTGAGGTATATGAATAGAACGAAGACAGCAAGGGCGAGTACAATCCCAAACATGTTGTATGATGTTTCATTATGAGGAGTGGTTATGTTCATAGAAAAGCTTCCTGTCCTCGGCGTCAGTGTCATTTTTACTAATGTCAAGCAGGCAGCTCACCAATAATTGTTTGGATACAAAGAACGGCTATGGATACGGTGGTTAGATAGATGAGAGACTTGTCCGCACCAGCTTTGGTAGTGGCAAACGTCGTCCGTAGTTGAGCTAGATAGGTTGGATGAGACTCGCTCAACATACGCTCGTAATGATTTAACGAATGTTGTAATGTGAGAATATGGTCTGCAACAAACATTGTCAGGTTCCGTTTTTGTAACGTAACAACGCTAAGATGCACCTTGGACGTCTCCCATATAAATGGCAACCTCTAGTTCCTCCGCTTTCGTTCCATTACCCAGTCCGGAGGTTCCCTGTTTGAGGAGTCTTTTCCTGATTTGAGTGATAACTTCAGATTTGCTGGCGAGCAAGCGGCTAAGCGAAGTCACTAGTCTTCGTGCCCTGGCCATTCGTCTGAGAGTCAGCGTGGTAGCAGTGGGAGGGGCCTCTGGCGTGACTGATATGCGCCTCCAACGTTTGGTGAAAAAGCGACGGATGCGTCGAAAGATAAGGGAAAAGGTCCACCGGGGGGCTGCAAACCGCGGGCGTACGTTTCCTCCGATGCTAGGCGACTTCTCGTTTAGAGATATGGTTTCCGTGACAGGGAGTGAAGGTTTGGATCTTTTATCTTTCTCCCCGAAACTGTTTTGAGAGGGAGAGCAACCCAGTCTTGTTTTAACCTCCGTTGTAGAAAGATTCGTTGGTCCGCGGGCTGGCGTTGGAGCGAATACAAGTTCTTCAATCGCCATGACCTCTTTTTCAATCTCCTCTAGATATGGGAAGAAAGAGTCGACAATGGAGTCTAAAATGCCATGTGCGATCCAATCTATCTCATAACTCAGGACAATACAACGGGAAAAAAAGGGGACAAAATACCCGATGACATGCTAGCAACCTCTTCAAGGAGGGCGATACGGCTACGAATCCGGTCAGTGTGTTCTGGGGGTCCCGTCAATTCAGATTCGCTTCTTATATTGATGTACAAACCTGCGACATCATTGTAGTGAAACTAACCCGAAGTAAGCGAAGGATAAACAATCGGGACCGAAGTACGTACGCAGCAAATTCCCTCACTAAAAACCACCAGATAGACATTGGCTTCACCAACAGCCCCTTCACCATGGCCCACGATGGGCTCCAAATACTCGTTCATCCTCTGTAATCGTTGTTGCGACTTTTCCTGACTCTGGCGGGTTTCAATTGCCCGGAAGGAAATAAAATAGTACCCAAGTTTCGGAAATAAATCAAGTTTCTCCCGTGGATCCTGCTGGAGGATATCCTCTAGAGTGAGTGGGTGAAGGTGCAGTAGCTGGAAGCTGCTGTTAGTAGAACACCAGGCATATAGTAGGGGGGTAAAGATACCTTTCCAATAGCTCTAAGGTCTTCCCAGGTCGGAGATGCAACATCCAGAAACCATGCCTTTGGTATCTTGCCTGTTGGCTCAGCAAGCCAAACATGACGTCTGCCGATGTTGGTACCTTCCCGGTGTTTGCCCTTTCTTCCCCTTCGTGGGTATGATCCATTGGAAGATGATCCTGCCCCATTCTCAGAATCCGAAACGACAGACTGCGTGAGCGGTTTGGATGTAAGATGTTGGGCATGACGGGGTGGTCCAACATGGCTCCTACCAAGATGGCGTCGAGCCTTGGTCGCCCTCTTCAAGGCAACATCTAGCTGAGTAAGAATCAAGGAAAGGGAAGTAGTTTGTGTCACTCTTTTCGACCCGTAGTCATCATCCGAATCCCTCGAGGCCCGCCTGGAGGTGTATGTGAAACGAAGCGAGGGTGGCAGATACAAAATGAATTGGCGAGGTATCTGCCTGGATTCTTCGAGCGCCTTCATCCGGATGATGCGAGCGGCAATGTCCCTTTCGGAGTTGACTGTATGTAGGCTGCTCACGCTCGACCTTCGTCTGCGACGTCGGCTCAGCGAAGGACGGGACAAAGTGACTTTCGAAGACTTTGAGGACCTTGAAGCAGTCGATGATGAGGATGAGGATGACGAGCTTGAGGACGATCTTCCTCGTGCACCCCTTGCCCATCTTGTTATCGCCTGTTCAACTACTGAGGCGAGAACTCCGAGACGACCTCCAGCAAGAAGTGAACCCCAGGACGATGATGATGATGAGGAAGAAGACGACGAAGAGGACATCGCGCTCATAGGAGTTGACGGGCGGGCTGAAGGAGGTCGCCCTCCTCGGTAGATGTCATCGTCGACATTCATTTCGGCATCGTCGATGGCGAAGTCTGTTGACTGGACAGGCTGGAGAGGGGCCAGAACGGGACGTCGGCAGCGGATGGGCGAAGCCGACTCGAACTGGTCTGAGATCATGGCCAGGAGACTCTGCAGTAACGAGGATCAAGGGCTGCACTGGGCAGGACGTTCATGGAGTGGAGGCAGAAGGAGAAAGCGATGACGGCACGACAGGTCTAATAAACCAGAAATAAAATAAACCTTTTGTTTGTAAGTACATAAATCCCTCAATGTTGATTGGCTTGGCATTGTCAGTCGCTTGCCAAAAATAATACAAATTTTCCATTCTATCCTACTCTCCGTCGTTTTCGTACTGCAGAATCCTCGCCAGCACTCCGTTTCCGCGTTTCCTCGTTCGCCGGCCCACCCTTTGGAAACGGGCGGGATTTCTTCTCTTTCTGGCTGATCTTCTTTTGCCTCTTCTCGATCGCCTTCTTCACCGCTCGCCTGCCTCCTTCCGCAGCGAGAGCCTCGTACCTTGCGCGAGTCACTAACTCTCGTTTCTCCGCTATAATTCACCAATATCAACGGGGAATTTCACAAAGTCCATAGAGCCACTTACATTTTTTGAGGTACCAGTTACCCTTTCCTTCCTTCCGTTTCTCCCTTTCGTCCTTCGAGGCTTTCCGCAGAGCCTCTTGCTGAATCCTATCCATACGCTCCTTGTTCACAATACTTTCTATCCTCTTCACTGCTAATTCTAATCTCTGCACTTCTGCTTCATAGTCGGCCCGAAGATGTCGTGGTGCATTGTCTAACATCTTTCTCGCACGCTTGAGATTGTCTCGTAATGTCTTCAGCTCGTCGTTGTGAAGTTCCGCAAGGAAACCGTAATTTTGTTGAAATTTGTCTGCCTTGAACTCCCCTGAAACAGACAAGAATCGCGGATCTCGCGGTTCCTTGCCAAAGATCAGTGAAGCTCAAGGGGGCAGGAAAAGTACTTACGACCTTTTTCACCTCGACAACTTGCCGCAGCCGCGTAACAGGCTTCTTCGACGTTATTTCCATTGGTCTGTACATTAATGAGCATAGCTCATGTCCACTTCGCCAGGTGGTACCCACGCGTGTTTGTTGGACCTTTTTGGAATGTCCTTGTGAGATTTCGTACTCCATTCCGGCCCCGTCTGCCCTCTACTCGACTGGACGACCAATGCGTCGTCGCCTTCAGAACCTGCGTCATGGCTGTCGTCACTGTCCTCTGAGTCACTCACAGCCTCTGCATGGCTGAGAGCATACTGCGCTTTCCGCAGCGCACCAAACGGGAGATTTGAAAGGTCTGGCGAAATGAATCAATTGGCCCAATGTCGATGACCCGAAAACGTACTATTTCGAAGTTTTCTCTATAGCAAGAGCAGTATTAGTAGTGTACCACCTATAATTATAACGGCGAAGTACCAGCTGCGATGGGCTAACTTCCGGTTCTTCTTCCTCATCTCCGTCTCCTTCACTTACCTCCTCGTCCAGCCGCTCGAACTCATCTTCGTCAACCCACTGCGAAACGCGCGCGGTATCTGCATCTTCGTCGTCCTCCTCTACATCCCCTCTTTCATCCTCATCATCAAAAGTTTCTCCCTCCCCTTCGACTTCTTGGTCAGAATAACGCTCTTCGTCCACACTGCTGTCTTCGTGGATGTTTGCGACGGGAGATTTCAGAGTCTTTCGTGGTGTGTTTAGAGGTGGTATCTGCTTGGGCCTCTGAGGCAGGGCTCCCTTGCTGCGAGGTGGTGCACGGTGATTTGGACGTGGTCGCCTGGGCATGATACCGATTGGTCGTTACTAGTAATTGACTGGCAATCGACCCAGGTGCAATACGTTTTTACCAGACCGTAGATCTTGATTTTGCATCCGTGGTTGCTACCAAACACATGACGTCACTCAAAGGCAACACAAGCATCCTCTCACTCTAAGCCTTGTCGTTCGAAGCACTACCTAATGGTACATATCTCCCATTCTGGTCCAAAATAACGTCCACAGCCAGGCCACTAGTCGACTCCGGACCCCTCCAAACAGGCGTCAGCCCGAGCCATGCTCCAAGCTTGGACAACCAAGTCTTTTGTCCGTCTCCATTGCGCAGAGGGTCGGTTAAGATCCCCTCCCATCTGTAAACAGGCCGAGTTCTAATCCACGAAATATCATGGTCTGTTCCCGCCCCTGTTCCCAAAGTTGACGATCCTGCACGAGTGGCGATGTCGACTTGGTTCATGTCCAGCTCCTTCGATCCATGACCAAGGTGGAACATGATTGACTACTTTCGTCAGTTGTTGTTCTTTATCCCCACGAACTGACTCACTTTTCCAGTTGCAGGTGTGAATGTTGTCTCATTCAACCTTAGATAAACTTTGTTAAGAAAACCATGGTGAATCCAATCATTCCACTTTGGTCTCTGATTGAAGAGGCCTCTCTGGGCAAGGAAACCTTCCAGGACGGGACGAGGGAGAGGGGTATACGCAATCGAAGTTGGGTAGTGGGGATTGAAATCTGAGGCATATTTTGACAGAGCGGAGATGGTGTCGTGATTCCTTCTCCAGAAATCATCCTGACAAAAAAGCTATCAGTCGAAACTGGAGATGAAGAAGCTAACGACTGACCCAAAAGATATACCACCATGCTGAAGCTTCGCACTGCGCAGCGGTCTGATACCGCGAAAATGTATCTGCGAACACAAATCCATTTTCCTTCAACAGACGTCTGACGCGAGGGTCACGCTCAGGCTCATTCGGGCGGTTTGGATCTGGGCAGGGGTGGTCATAGACATGAACCAAGAATCCATACGGGAGGGCCCGTTCCTTCGATCGACTCTCTCTCCGATGAAAGCGTCTGTAGTTGAACAACCCTTCCTCGATAATCTGGGTCCTGAGTCGGATTTGATCCTGATTGAGCTCCAGAAAACGGGCTAAGGTGGGCGTCAGATCAAAGTCTTCGGTGAGACCTATCCCTTCCCCGGATATCTTGATTCTGCTGGTATATTCCAACTCAACTTCAAACCCACTTCCTATTTCAATTCCCTCCCAATTCAACTTCCCCCGACGTCTGATCCGAAGCCTACCGTGTCGGAAGTGTACTGACGTCCGAGCTGTGTACTGTTGCCGCCCGCAGCACCAGAATGACTGTTGGCCAACAGACTAGGATAAAGTGAGCCGAAGGTTCATGCATCAGTAAGGAAAACCTAACCTTGAGGTGATCGTAAGGCCATATCACTACCTGGTTCTCCACTGCTCTCAGCGACACCCTGACATATTTACGTTTTTGAATGTCTGCATCTGTATTCTGGGCGATATATGTTTCTAAATCCAGGGCGTCTTGCAAAACTGAGGTACGTCCATCATCGTACCGGATAACCTGCGCAACTTTGTGAATACACCATCCCGAACCATATGAAATACATACAAGGGTCGGAGGGAAAGGGATCCACCAGGCGTTTCCAAAGAAGTTGTTACAGTCACGGATGTTAGGTTGTCGAGGATCCTTCCAATAACAATCCGGGCCAACGTGATGTTGTTGTATCTCACTTTCCAAGTACCGATACCACTCGCCATCTGGACCAGACAATAGGCCCACAGCTCTGGCGTACGCCGAAGACCCAACTTCGCGAAGAATCTAATAATGAAGTGAATGCCTTCGAGTCGATTCCCGAGCTAGATTGAATGGTCTGACTGACCTTAATATTTTCGGCGTGTCGTTCTCCTGGAGACCCTGAAAACTCAAGCAGATAGGGTGGATATTCGGAGTTACGAGCCTGAGCGTAAACCATTGTTTGCTTTTCGGGTATCCGAGTCCCGGGATCAGTGAATAAGAGTGCAGAAATAGCCTCTTGCCAGATACGTCGCTTTAAGTGCACAGACGATGTAGATATGTCCAAGCTATGATCCATGTCAACTGTAGCGATAAAGGGAATATGGGTCCGTCATACCGAGGTGAAAATACATCAATACCTGAGGAGAGCATAACTAAGACATCGAGAGTTTACTTCATTAGACACTCACTGAAATCAATGCGGCGGGTAAGCCCTAAGTAGGTTGGTATGAGGGCGTTAGGAATTATAGCAAGGAGACGTACTTTTAACAAGGCGTTGCAGTATGCCGGTGTTGATCGCAGAAAAATCTGTGAGGCGAATGAATATTGGAATACACATAGCCAGCCGGACGCCCAACCCACAGAAACTGAGTCCATATGTTACAATATAAATACTGCCAAAGGCTACCATCAGCACTATGTGATATTGAGCGAAGGAGAAAGACCACCCACCTATATAAAACGTAAGTTTCGATGATATCTCTTCCTGGTACATCCAGCACAATTAATAAGGCAGTTGTAGATGTTGTTACGTAGTTAAGTCGTGAGGTCCATTCACTGGCGTTGTTAACAGGGTCCAGGAAGGGTGCAAATATACACTGGGCAATGAAGAACGCAATAGTGGATAACAATAACAGGATTTGGCGAACGACAGGTATCAGGGTCCGCGAATGAGAACGAAATAAGCAGTTGTCCGGGTCGATGACTGCGATGATGACCAAGGTGCTGAGCTTGGCAAAGAGATAGGTGGATTCGTAAGCTCCCCAGCCACGGCGAAATGCTGGACATTGGAAGTATCAGTAGAGTATGAAAACGATCCTGAGGCTACCTACCACTGTAGAGGAATGCGAAAGGATTCGTGTCTCGTGAAAGCAAACGGTGGTATTCACTGTCCATGTCCCAATTCCGCCTCGGACGTCCAAGTTCAGTAAAGGCATCGACCTTCGGCACCGATTGCTGAATCACCCGGCGCAACAAGATTGGATACCAAATGGTCAACTAGTGGAGGTTACAAGTGTGCTCTGAACCTTCAGAGAATAGCCACCTACAAAAGCGAAGATGACCACGGAAAGGATGATGATGACAGGCGCGTAATTGACTTCGTTGCGTTTCATTGTGGTAGTCCAGCAAAAATCTAAGGGATCCTTGAATTCATTGGAGGGACCCAGAGGGGGGACATCGGGTGGAAAGGAGGTGGCATTGATGTATGGATTGGGTACGACCCACAGATCCTGTGACCATACGAGGACATGAACAGCCATGGTACTCATCGGCAGATAGATGACTGTGAGCAAAAAGGTGACGATTACAAGACCCCAACGACTACCTTCAGCTTCGTTTTGTTGCAAGCCTTCAACCGTATTGTAACGATCGCAACGGATTCTGGCACGATAAAAATAATAGAGCAATCCGAAAGCGATGGCCATGAAGATGAGAAGAAAGATTAGAGATTGTGTGAGAACAGAGGCGAAATTCAACGCAAGGACGTTTGGACTAAAATGATTCAGTCAACTTGGCGAGAAGTCAAAACTGCATCCGCACTCACATTGTGCCTAGGAACAGTTTTCGCCATTTGTCTTCAAGATTTCTCCCGCTCATGGGCACTGCATGTCGGTGAATTAGCACGAAGTCGAGAATTTACTCATCCTCCATCTTACCAATCGTGCTCAGTATCAACGCGAAGATTTGAACTGTGTTGAAAACCCCTTGCAAACTATAGAAAGGCGCCAAAGCACTAGATCCCTATGTGCCCAAGCGGTCAGAAGTTGGAGTGTCAAGCAAAAATAACACGAACTAGGACTCCAATTATGCCATTTATCGCAGATCCGAGAATCGTCTTTCTATTCCGCCAGAACGGAGCAGGAGCTGAGTTCACCTCTAGGTCGTCAAGCGACTTGCCCAAGTTCTCTAGCTGTTGCATAGGCCTGAACATGGACTTTTCCGGCGGACCTTTTGTTTGTGTCTGCGCGAAAGGCGGTCGAGGTAGTTTGGACAAATAACTGTCAAGATGGGGCAAATATAGCGGTGCTGCCTTGCGGGCAAACAGTGTCGTTGCGGGTACAGGCGTATGTCCATCAGTGTGGGTAGTCTCGTTGTGTGTAGAGGAAGGAGGGTACGTATGATGCAAAAGGAACTCCTCGTCTCCTCTCTGGCTGTCGAGCTTGACTTTGGTATTGGTAAATCGGGTATATCGTAACTGTGACCATGAGGTATCATGGGGAGAAGGCGGTATGCCGTCCGGGTTGGATGGGAAAGAAGACTCGGAGCTATCCACTGTCGTTGACAACGTATTGACTGAAGCCCCCTTGAACGTTGTTGAAGTGGAATCGGGCGTCGCAGGAGAGAATGTCCTAGGTGGGCGCCTGGTAATAGTTCGGCCACAATCTTGCTTGTTATTCGGCGAGTGGTGCAAGAAACGAGCTGGCCTTGTGACCGGGACACCTGCCTTGGTGTCAATAGATGAAGGAGTTTCATTTCCGTATTCGGTTGTGGCCTCTGCATCAGTCGGACTATCTGAGAGTTTCGTCGGCGAGGACTCGTACAACCGCACAAGATCCTTCACTGATGTCAGCATGCTTCTGAGCGCATCGAGATGATGTGAAGAGTAGGGGATGAAAGAAGGGGTAGTCGGATGACAATGATGTCAATCGAGAGCACAACAGAACACACGTTCCGAATTGGAATGTGATGGTCCACGTGCATATCAATACCACTCCTCACGCGCACACAAGAACAGAAAAGGCATCGAAATCCAAATTAGCGGAGGATATATGCTGGAGGATAACGTACAATATACAACAATATAAATTAATAATATATAAATTGGCAGGGTTGAAGGGAAGCGAAGAAAGGGAACGAATCTAAGGAATGGGTGGGCGTGTTTCGGTGACGGGCAAGCCAGCCTTTACAACAACACCGCCGACGTTACTTCCTTCGGACAGCACTTTTCCACCCTCGGATTTGACCACAGCCTTTCTCTTAAGAGACCAACTAAAAACGCGGCTGATTCTCGATCCAATGGTCCAGACTCCCGAGTCATGATCCTTGGCTAATCTGGCTGCATATCCAAGTGCGCGAGGCGACTCTGGGTCATATTTCTTCTCCCAAATAGCCTTAAACTGTTCCTCGAGCGCTTGGAGTTTGCAGATTAACTCCGGGTGAGCTTGGATGACCGGCTGCAGGTTCGGGTATGACGATATTTGTTCGAGGACGGAAGGATGGATACATTCATTCGTCTTCTCGTTAGGCTTCGTCGGGAACGCTCGCTTGGTGGTACGAGCGAGAGTGAATATACCGGTGACAGAGCTACCGCCAGTCTTTGTTAAATGATCAGACAGTTTCGATGGGAGCTTCAACTTACTCGTGTGGTTCTTGTTTACCCCACTTTGCTACCGGTTCGAGATGCCCTTCAAAGTATTTGAGATCCAGGCCCAACATCAATTCAACATTCGCCTGTGTGGTTCTCAGTACCCCTGGTTGTACTAACACTGAAGCCACGAACCGCCATCCAGTATAGGGTGATATCGGAAAGGTCGTGGTTTGCATATCCTCCCCCTATCTATCTCGAGAATGAGCAAATAGGCATGACGTAGAGGTAGAGCATGGCTGGACTTACGTCTGTGTGGCAGCCTTTTCGTGCGGCGACGTCAGAAATTCCATTACCGAAAACACGACAAAGAAAACGGTACCTGCAAACCAACACTGATATTTCAAGTCCTATCAGTTGTTTGATCTCGGAGACCTACGAAATACGCCTACCTGTTTCAAAACTTGCCCTTTCTTGCGCCCCGCGTCAGTCTGTTCAAGTTTGTTGCAGTTCTGCCACAGCTTGAGTCGCACTTTTCTTTGTCGGGACAGGAAAAGCCATGCTCACGAAATCTTTTCTCCGCTCGTCCAGAGCCAAAGCTTGGAACGCGTACTGTATATGACTCCCGAGTTTTCCAGGGTCAATGAAACCGAAAAGCGCGGTCTTGGGGTTTTTGATGACCAATTCATCTGGGAGGCCAAGAGCACCGACCGTATCCCAGACGCCGATACACCTGCATGGAGCAAATCAGAAGAGCGATTTCGACAAATAAAACTTGCATACTTTATGGTGAAGCCATCTTGATCGATGTCAACGCGCTGTCTCCCTTTCGAATTGGGATCCGTCCAGAGAGAAAGATACGATTCAATCTCTTCTCGCTCTATTAAAATGAAGTTGAGTGGTTTTGTTGTGTACTGGAGTGTATGAGGTGCAAACCTTTCTGGTCCTTTACGGTCCCGCGCCGTTGTAGGTTCAGAAAGATGTGGGCGAAGTGATCCATGTCTTTCCGATCGAGAATACCAATTTCTCCCTTGAATAGCAATTGAATTGAGGGCTGAACAAAAGTAAATGATGGAGGCATACAATAATCATGGCTACCATTCGAACTGTGTAAGCTCCCTGGATAGAATGAGCAAGCAGATTGAGTTCATTAATGGTAGATTCCATACCCTGGAGAAACCAAAAAGATAAATCTGGGATCCATTCATCAGCTCTGAGAGTACAGTGACAAAACAACGTTACTTACATCGTCCCCTGGACAGTAGTTACTATCCCATATAGTCAGTACGCCCGATCATAATGAAAACGCCCTCAAAAGCTAATACATACTGGGCAATGAAGGCATATGCATCCTCGACCTTGTCAACTACCAGACGGTTGATAATAGCAACACAGCAAATATGAGGTGCACACTTACCCAGTGAACAGCCAGTAGCACCTGGGTATAATGATATGTGCCATTAATATCTGGGGGACTGTCGCGTGGGCGCCAACGGAGTATCATACCTTCGACGTACTCGGACCAGATATTCTTATCCGTGCCGATACCCGATTGGTAATAGACGATTTGTTGAATGGGTAGATTTTTGCAGCCTTCGGGGATATCAGACCCTAAGGCGTTTTGTCGTTCATCTTCGTGATTGATGGCTCTGGCTAAGCGCTGAAATCAGACGGAAAAGGATGTCAGCGCAATGAGACGGGTGGCGAGGAGGGAGGCTTACAAGGACATTGGAGAACTTGGAGCGGTGCTCTGAGATGCCATCTTGCCATGTCCTGGTTTCATGAAGGGTCAGTACGCCGAGCGCCCATCTTCGATACATATCAGTACCGGTTAGACACTCACCCGTCACAACAAACTATGATTCTCTTCTTCGCATGGGTTCTTAACACTTCCTCGCTGGCTTCACATGTTGGGTCTGTCGACACGCGACGGGGCGATCTGCTGGAGCTGCTGCGTGATAGAGAATGTGGGGTAAGAGGCCTGGCTAAGTCGGACATATTCGAAGACATGGTGGGCACGCCCGGTGTGGGATACTTCTCAATACCATCCAGGGGTATCGTTTATATAGATGTATGCTTTGTTCTGACGGATCGGGAATGATAGATTGCCGAGATTCTGTTGAACAACAAATGATTTAACTGTGGGAGTGTGGGGCGACTTGCCGCTCTCGTACATGTAACAGTAACAAAAATGGGGGCATGCAATAGCCGTGAATACCGTATATCAAGGTGCGTGCATTTCTGAATGGGCATGGAGACCGAAAACAGCGCAAATGAAAACGGCGCCGAAAGGTGCCACAAAAGTGGTTCAGCACCGCAACCAAGTGATTCGGCATCTTGACCACACACGAAGCGCCTTCGCGAAGCAGTGGGCCATGACATTCATTGACATTCTTCTCAAATGCAACGTCATGTATTACTTTCCGAAGCGCATCTCTGCTGCAGCAAATTGGTCTAATGCGTCTCTAAAACTGATCTCGTCGAGTGTCGTTGGACTTGGGGTGTAAGTCAAACGGCTTCGCAGCCAATGCCGCCATGCTCGTGGTTGATCCTGATTCTGAATCAGGCTTGGAAACCATCAGGGTCCTGATTGCAATCAAGTGTAACGAAAGGCTGTTGGCTCACTGGATTTCGGTGAGACGGATGTGCCAAGGAGGAAAGCCGTGGAGTTCAAGCGGTGTCCGATTGTATTGCAAGGGGTTGATGGGATGTATAATCATAAAATCTGGTGACGACAGTTCACTGTCTTTTATCATAGTTAGCGCCAGAGGAACTGAGTGACTCAAGGGTGGCATACTTTCGAGAAAAGAATCTACGGCGTCAACTGTCAAGCTAAAGGCCTTCTTTTTCCTCTGTCCCATTTTCTTGGGCTTTTGCCTATGAATGAAGTAAAGTGAACGGGCTAAATTTGCTATTGTTGCTTTTGATGACTTGGAAGAAAGGAGACATAATGAAACGGGTGGTTGACGGGAGGAGGCTAGAAATAGTGTCAGGATTGAAATGCAACTGGAAGATTATTGTCACCTATGGAGGAAGACACCTTCCTGCCACTACTCCCCTGTATTGGAGCTTGAAGGATGTTGGCTGTCGTAATATCAGTCATGCTGTGGCGGGGAGAAAGCTGCCTTGACTCCGAGTAAACCGATGCGGGAGGTGTAAGAGGTTGATATTCATTTTCGGAATCGCTGGAAGGCAGTTCATGGTCTCGACCGAAGATTACTTCACGTATCCGTGGTTCTAGGTGGAGGAGTAGTCCTGTTTCGGCGTAAGCTCCATTCCAATTTTAGTGAATTGTATCCTTACCATGTTCCTCGTAAACAGTCAATTTTGGAATCCCAACAATCCGACACCATTCTAACGCGTTAAGCAAGCTCTGGAGGATGATTTTCTCCACGATATCGGGGGAAATGTTGGCATCCGCGACAAACACAAGTGCGAGATTCTTGGGCAATCGTCGACGGGGAGATTGGAGTGGTTCCGGGTGTGGTCGTGTTTGACGTTTCCAGAATGAGAGAATGAGAGAAATGAGAGCGTAAAGAAAATGTAGAACACGCAAAATAAAAGCCGGAAGGAGGTCCATATCTGGGCTTTCCGGTCGTTAGAGGACGAGTAGTGACTGAATAATGAGTGCAAGAGATGTCGACGTGGTCAAATTATTCACATCAGTTGTCGCTATTTTTGGGAACGCTAGACGCCGGAATAACATGGTTACAGCACCCAGAAGATGATTTCACGTGGCTACAATTTGTTTGACGTCACAATGTGGAACGAAGCGTCAACGCAAGAGCCAGAAAATCCATTCAAATATCCAAGATTATAACAGTAAAGAGACCTAAGTTAAGCCACCCCAAGTGGATTCTGGACCAGGTTGCTCGAGTTTCCGCTTGATCTTGAGCAGGATCGCCGTTTTCCAGTTGTCCAGCTTCGTCACCGAATCGAACTCCACAACAGCACCTGTAAACGCCTCCACATCACCAGCTTCTACTGCTTCAGCCAGGACATTAATGAACTTGGCTTCCCGTGTGCTAGGGAATGTCGTGTCCTGATTCCCGTACTTCATCATATTACGTTTGACAGTCACAATATCCTATGACCCGAGTTCAGACCGAGACACGCCAACCTCATGTAATCTATGTTGCTTACATTCATTGCCAATGCACAAAGACCTGCTCGCAACCAGTACTCCTTCACGCTGTATTTCGTCAGTGCGGAAGTTAATGAATGATCCGCCACCTGTTCGTAACGAGCTATGGCTTGCGAATATTGCTCCAATTCGGCCAAAAGATCAGCCGCATCTTTGAAGCAGGCGTTAGCCGTTCTAGATTCTGAAATCAGTGCAACACAGTGTGAGTCGACAAAGGGACTTACGCTGCAGCATCCTCTTGGGAATACCATTCACCAGCTCTGACAAAGCTGTCACAAGCCTTTCCAAAGTCATGGAATTCTTGAAGGTAAATCTGGCCGATTTCCTTCTCACGATCTGCTGCCTGTCGAAACCGGCCAGACTTGGTGAGGTGGTTGATTGTTTGGGTTAAAGCCTGGATGGCAACTAGAAAGAGGATATCGGGCTGAGAGCGCTGGGAGGCAAGGGCAATAATCCTTACGGTCGGGGTGGCTTTTCTTGTATGCTTTGGCTGCATTCCACCATGCATTAGCAGCCTCGTTCGATTCATTGCATCTCTCTCGGCACTCTGCTTCACGTGCGAAAGCATCTCCCGCCTCTTTGAAGAGCTTCTCAAGCTTAAAGCTGTTGGCGGCTTGTTGATAGAGATCGCCTGCCTCCTCAAACTTGGTTGACGCAGAGGAGAACCAGCCTGTGGAGGAGTTGGCCTTCTTATCGGCTTTCTCCAAGAGAGCCTGAGCTGGGGACTTTGCGGGCATTGAGGTGATCGGTGTGGATGGAAAGGAGGATCAGTTGATCACTGCCACCTGCTGAGCCATGGCCTACCGCAGTGGTCAGATGACCTCGTCCACAGGCGTTGACCCAGCCAAGGTCCTACTTCACGTCCTCCTGATTGGTGTTCAAGGCGCGCGTGTCTCGCTGAACCCCCTCTCGTCTCTCACGTCCTTATCACCAACATCGTCACACAATGCCTTTCGCGTACCAGAATATCGCGGCACTCTCTGACCAACACCCGAAGCCGACCTATTATCAATACCAATATGGAACCGCAGGCTTCAGGACTCTGTGAGCAATCCCTGACCATCTCCCCTCCACTTTGCCGATGAAACACGATTGTTCATCCAGTGGTGATCGCCTTGACTCAGTCGTATTTCGTATCGGCATTTTGGCTGCCCTCCGAAGCATGAAACACAACAGCCACGCCATCGGTGTGATGATCACTGCATCGCACAACCCTGAACAGGTGCATCCTTCCCGCCGTGCCTCTCTGACGCGAATATTCAACAATGTAATTAGGATAATGGCGTGAAACTCATCGATCCACGCGGGGAAATGCTCGAGACCAGTTGGGAAGCTCACGCCACTACGCTGGCCAATGTACGTTCGACCGAGGAACTTATCGACGTCATCCAACACATCGTCGACGTCTTAAATATCGACACGACCAGGCCAGCGGTAGTGATTTACGGGCGCGATACACGACCAACCGGGGAACCATTGGTCGCTGCCCTTCGGGACGGGATCAGAGCCGCAGGCGCCGAAGGTCGTGATGCAGGTATCACAACCACGCCCATCCTGCACTACCTCGTCCGAGCAACCAATTCAAAGGAGTATGGCGAAGCCACCGAAACCGGTTACTTTACCAAGATGACTGATGCCTTCAAAAAGCTTGTGGTAAGTTGCTATTGTACACTTTGTTTTGACGCCGGAACTAATTGCTATCAGGCAGGCAGACCGAAAATCAGTCCGTTGCTCGTAGACTGCGCAAACGGCGTGGGTTCGATTGCAACAGAAAAGCTTAAGGATTATCTTGGTGACACCCTGCCCCTCATCCTCGAGAATACCTCGATCACTACACCCGGAGCCCTTAACCATGCTTGTGGTGCAGACTACGTGAAGACTATGCAGCGACTGCCACCTTCTCTGAACGGCAAGCTGACCCCAACACAACGAGGCTGTAGCCTTGATGGTGATGCGGATCGACTCATGTATTTCTATATCGACGAGAAGAGGCAATTTCGTATGCTCGACGGTGACAAGATTGCTACCCTAGTTGCCGCATTCATCGTAGATCTCATCAAAGCATCGGGTTTGCAAGGCCAGATTAGGGTTGGCGTTGTACAGACTGCTTATGCAAATGGAGCGTCAACGAAGTATCTCTCGCAAGTAGGTAACCTAACCTCCACTCTTCTCGACTCCCCGTCTCAGACATATGCTCCCACAGCGGTTGCCCGTTAAATGCGTTCCAACTGGCGTCAAACATCTCCATCACGCCGCAGAAAGCTTCGACATTGGTGTTTACTTTGAGGCGAATGGTCATGGAACGGTTCTCTTTTCTCGGAATACCCAGGAGGTACTGGAGAAGCACGAGCCAAATACCCCAGCTCAACAGACTGCCCTCAACCACGTCATCAACTTAACCAAGTTGATAAACCAAACCGTTGGTGACGCCTTGTCTGATATGCTTTTGGTTGAGGTTGTCTTGGCCCACAAATCCTACTCCGGGATTGAATGGGATTCATTGTACACCGATTTGCCTAACCGACTGGTCAAAGTTGTTGTCCCTGACAGAAATGTCTTCGTGACTACCGACGCGGAGCGTCGTTTAGTCAGTCCAGCTACGCTTCAACAAAGGATTGATGAACTTGTCCTTAAATATGATGGAGGGCGCACCTTTGTCCGACCCAGTGGCACAGAAGACGTAGTTCGAGTCTATGCCGAGGCGTCAACTCGAGCCCAAGCCGATGGTGAGTCTTGATTTATGGTCTTGTGCTCTTTTCCTGATAACAGCTACAGATCTTGCCTTCCGTGTGGCCGGAATGGTTTATGATGAATCTGGTGGCGATTCCACAAAGCGTCCTAAGGAGTTCATTTGAAAGTGGCCGCCTTGTTTCCGTTTTGTTAGACCCTCGCAATTCATACTTTGCATACTTTGTAAGCAGTTACCGGGACCTCATTAAGTAGATACCTTGTAATGCGAAAGGAAGATTTGTTGTATAGTAAAGGAAGTGGAATTAAAGGAGTTGATCGTATGTAGCTGTTGATCGGGAAAGGAACGCTTGAAATCCGAGATGGTCTCTGCCTTACGCGATAGCACGTAATGGCTTGTCATATTTATATAGCATTTGAGGTGTCAATCCAACCACCCTTTTTGTGCGTGTCCCTTCCTCAGCGTACCTAACTGTCCTGCAAATCCTGCTTCTACCAGCCCGTCTTGCCCAGGATGTGCCGGTTTGTGATATACAAAGGAACATCACCCGTGCAGCTATCCCATGTTTGTCCTTGATTCTTACGGGATGTTCGGAGAATTCATGACCATATCCTTCCCAGCTTCTCACACGGCCATGCCATTCTATCATTAACCAAGCTTTCGATTCAAGACTTCGATTGGATACCAGGAGGCCAATGAACGGTGATGGGTTTGGTGTCGGTGAGTATCCTAAAAGTGGTCGTTCACTCTTCCTAAACTTCGTACACCCTCCCCTAGGTTGGTATGACTCAGTCTACGACCCAGAACTCGGGAGTCAGCCTTGCATCTTCACATCTGTGACTCCCGTAAGCTCCTCTCCTACAGAAGATATGATTCTGAAGCTCACACCACGGATTGTTAGGCGTGGAACAATGCAAACCTTGCTCGATTAGCAGTGAAGATCAAGTCTCCTCTCGTATTGTGCGCACTACCTCCCCCTCTCGGCTGTCAATCACACACTCAGTACATATTCTTAGTGCTCACGTTCGTGCGACCACTGCTGGAACGTTGTCCTTGGATAATTGCCATCCTTTCGTTTATGGGTGCTTGATGGTGCGTGAGATCTGTCTTGCTGCTGCTGGAACGAAGGTTCGACCTCTGGTATTAGTTTATGCATAATGGCAACATTGCGGACTTCCCTCGGATTAAGCGTCGCCTTCAGGCTGATTTACCTGACCCCATTTTCTCCACGGTTCAAGGCAATACAGACTCTCAATGGTCTTTTGCACTCTTTCTGTCCAAGGTTTGTCTTTTGTGGACCTATCCTTGGTTTTGCAACTCATCCATTTTCTCTACATTAGCTTCCTGATCCCAATGCTCGAACATTTACCCCGGAGGTTTTACGGAAAGCTATGCTCGACACAATCGCTTCGCTGAACAAATATGCTGAAGACGCAGGAATCACCGAGCCGAGTTTGATGAATTTCTGTGTGACCGATGGGTCGAGTGTGGTTGTTACTCGTTATATCTCTTCTCGAAAGGACGAGGCGGCATCTTTGGTATGTTTGGCTCTTCCATTACTTGAATATAACTGATTTTTGGCAACCTAGTGGTTCTCTTCCGGGACCGAATTCAATGAGTATGCGGAAGGCGGTCACTACCGAATGACTAAATCAGACAAGCGGGAAAACATTATCATGATTGCTAGTGAACCGCTGACATTCGAAAGAGGTGGGTGTATGCTTTCCTTTCGGGTCCTTTACTTGAACTCAGCGCTCGGGTTTCGTTAGCCGACTGGATGGAGATAAAGACAAACCATATGGTTGTCGTTACTCCTAAGATGAATTTGTTGCAGATTCCAATTATCGACAAGTATTATGTTCCGCCATCTGATCCTGCGTCGCTTACCCGCGATACGGAATTTGCTGAGGAGAAAGGCCTGTTGAACCCGCGTCAGAATAAGCTGTCTCACAATAGCTCTGGAACGCACAAAGGGCCCCATAGACGCCAAACAGTCGTTGAATCCCGTTAGATTTCTAACATGTACCTGTTTATTAGGTTTCTTGTGATATTTGTATCATAGTGTATGGATAATCGTAATATAATTCATAATATTTTGAATATTCCTTAGGCCCCGCTGGGTGCTCCAGTTGCTCCAGCCACGTTGCGTCACGTCATGAATGTCACAGTCACAATTCAGTGGGACCCTCTCAGCCGAATTCGAAATGACGCCGATGCACTTCGCCTCTTCTTTAGGGTTCTTGACCTGTGCATCTTCAACACGTTTCTTAGGATTCTTGGACGACACCACAAGAAAAACATCCTTACGAACGAAATACATACTCAATTATTTCGATGTTTAATCCATGGATTATCTGGAGCGCAGTAGCTGGGACGGCTAGGTTTGTCAACTCCTGGTCGCGAGTCGTTGCAAATGTCTCAATTACTTGTCTGCAGGCTATCGACCGTTCTGCAAATTCTTATATTTCTACCTTTAACACTTGCGACGCTCTCTAAACAGGCATTTCTCCTGCTCTCGCTGCTGCTATGTGCCCACGCCCTCATTCACGGGACTCTAATACTCTTATGGGGATCGGAGGCGCTTTCGGTTCTTCAAGTACCTATGCACCCGTTTTTACTGCTTGTCTGCTTCAATCTGTTCTCGTCGTCCGTAAATCCATACCTCACCACAGCTGCGGACTGGTGGGGGACAGCTCTAACGTGCTTTGGGCCGTTGTTTATCGTGATGGAGGGACTATCTAGTTTACTTGTGGTACAGAAGCTAGGACAGGAAGGAAAAAAGCTTGTGTACAGGGGCGAAAGCTATCAATTTGTCTTCTTGGTAGCTGCAGCCGTCGCATATGTAGTTTCTGCTTGGTGGATTGTTGTGGTGAGTGCAGTCACACGACTGGGGTTCAGGTGGTGCTCACAATTACGGTAGTCATATCCTAATGCTGCTTCGTCACCACTTTCGTCGACGCTCCTCGGGGTTGCACTTACGGCATTTGTGTTCTTGACGTTCATTGGCTTCGTTTTGAGACGGACGAACATCATCGAATCATCTGGCCTTGCAGTGGTTCTTGCCTATAACGTATGGCTCTGCGGTTTTGACCAGAAGTCCTTCACCGACCCAATAGCCTCCTAGTACGTGGTTTATTTCGCCCTTCTTTGACGCGTGCCAACCACACATTATACAGTGCGCCGCTACTTCCGAATATCTATCCTCACTTCCAAACCCTACTCAACTTCGTGATAAACACCTTGCCGAAGCCTGTTCTTATTGCGTTGTTATATCGCCTCACTATTTTACACCTTGCATCCCGAATTTTGCCCACCATTGGGGCTGATACCTGGGAGTCGGAAGAAGGTGTTGATGATGGGTGGGCCGGCCGTCCAGTAAGCAGAGGTTCTTGCCACCGATATCTACCGTGTCACTAAGATTTTTATAGACCTCCATGCTTACCCACATTCTCTTGACCTATCGTCAGCTGATATTTATCACAGTTTATTCTCATCTCCTTTGTACGTGTTCTCCCTCCTTCGAGGTGTCGGGTCCTTACTGTCATCGTCGCGTGCAGTGCTGGACCATTCATCCCAGATATGGTGGAGATGGATGAATATCTTCTTCACCCTCTTTATCTGGTCCGTAGAGCTATTTGTTAGTTCTGAGGATGATGCCGTCGCAAAGGACTGGAAAATCGATTGAATCGCTATCATTTCATGCAAAATTTCGTCACCACCTGACCTAGATGTCATTCTCCCCCTCTTTATCGATCACCTGGATTTTCAGTAATTCTCCTTCCACTCGGCCTTGCTTTCGTCCTCTCCTTCGTAATATTCCCGTTTCCACACCTGAGCCTTTCGTTTCACATCCTCCAGTACCTTCTCGCACGCCATAAAGGCTTCTTTTCTATGTGGAGAGGAGACGGCGATCACTGGTATGGACCGTCAACCCGGAAAGCTTCATTCGTCGGTGCCAGAACGCACCTATGGATGGCTCTCCCACTGGGACTGTGCCAATGCGATGGTGGACGACACAGCGTATGAGAGACGCTACGTATCTTGAATCATCCTGGGGTAGTGGTTGATGCTCAGATCGTGTGATGGAGTGACTTGCATCGCGGATAATTTCAGCCATGGTCTTGAGGGCCAGCTTTGTGTATGCTTGGTACTCTAGGCGTGTCACTGTCTTTCCTGTGTAATTTGTTATATACTGAGCATTGTTCAGAAGGGTTTCGGGAGACCTTTGAAGGAGTTGCGTGTGGTTCCTTTAGTACAATTAGTAGTGGATCTGGAATATCATTAGCGGAATTCCCCATACCGATAAATACAGCAGTTGCACCAGCCCGGTCATCTTTTACAGAATTTATGATATCTTGGACGTTGAGCGAATATGATATAACGCATCTACCCTCTGGGATCTCGAGGGAGCCCTCGACGGATGCAGCAGGAGGCAACGACATACTCGACCGGGAATAGCGGGCCGTCGAGTGATTCTTTCGTCATTCCATGGCCTTTCCCAAGATGGGTATCCCTGACTTTTGACAAATTTCGTCCTCATTCCGTTCTGCAGTCTTCACTGGTAAGTTCTTACTTGTACATGCCTGTACGGGTGGATATCTAACCCATTATTCCGGTAAATCAGTGAAACGAACCTCATGTCGTTGGCACGCTACGGACATGTCATCAACAAGGGCTGCAGAGGCTCCATAGGGCGCCGAATCTCGCGTCTCTCGGCTATCGAGCGGGCCAACGTGCCTATTGACGTGCACGCTGAAGTCGAAGATGCTCTCTCCTCCGGAAAACCTGTTGTGTCTCTCGAAACCGCTGTTGTAACCCATGGTCTACCTTATCCAACCAACCTAGAACTCGGGCTCGAGTTGGAAAACATCGTGCGATCGACCGGCTCGGTTCCTGCAACTATTGGAATGATAGATGGGAGAATTAAGATTGGCCTGGAGAAGGTCGAGCTCGAGAGGCTTGCTGATCCCGAAAGAAAGAGAGTGAAGATATCGAGGAGGGATATCGCACCTGCCGTTACCTTGAAGGCAGATGGAGGTTCGTACGCATGTGAACACGAAATGATCTCGTACGCCCTAAAAGGTGTAAGTAGGTACTACCTGTAGCGCAACACTTATATTCTCCGCTTTGGCTGGTATAAAGGTGTGTATTCACTGTCTCTAGTTCTCAGGCTGAACGCTCACATATCCCAAAGGTTTTTTCAACGGGAGGGTACGTCCACTTCGTGATGGGACTCAACAAGCGCATTAATACTTCGATTGAAGCCTAGGTGGAGTGCACAGGGGAGGGGAGACATGTGAGTTTGGATCTCCAACCGTCTATTCACCAGTGTTAACAGCCACAGCGATGGACGTTTCCGCTGACCTTCATGAGTTAACGCGGTGTCCTGTCGGACTTGTGTCTGCAGGTGTCAAATCCATTCTCGATATTGGAAGGTACGTTGTTCTGATTCCACATTTGGCGGTCCACTCATGGGATGCCAGGACGTTAGAATATCTTGTGAGATTCCATGAAGCCATTTCCTTCAATATATGCATACTCACAAAGTCAACCCAGGAAACGCTGGGCATTCCCGTCATCTCCTATGGAGAAACCCGTGACTTCCCTGCCTTTTTCTCTCGCAAAAGTGGTTTCACTGTGAGTACTTGCGGTCCTTCCGCTACTCTTGACCATACTTATGGAATTAGGTCCCATGGAATGTTAATGACCCCGTACGAGCGGCCAAGATACTGCGTTAGAACCTTTTTATCCTTGTGCTTTATGGTTCTTTGTGTGTTGAGTCGACACCGTGCAGATTCCCAAAGGCAGCTAGGATTGGAAAATGGTGCGCTTTTTGCAGTCCCTATTCCTCAAGAATACGAAGCAAAAGGGGAGGCTATTCAAAGGTTGGTTGAACAAGCGGTAGCGGAATCAATGGCCAACGGGATGAGCCAACGAGGAAAGGAAGTAACGCCGTGGCTTTTAGCTCGCGTCGCAGAACTGACGAAGGGAGAATCCCTGGGTTCAAATCTGGCACTCTTGAGAAATACTGCATACATCGGTGGGTATTCTTAAATCATCCTAAGTAATATACCATCAAATCATTGTATTCATATCTAGGTGGTCAAATTGCTGTTCAGTATGCTAAGCTAGTTAATGGCCATGTACGGAGTTGGTAATCTTTGATTCATTGGTGGGACTCATTATCATTGTAGGATCACACCTCTGCGTCATTCACCTCACCCTTGGTTGAGGACATAGCGGCAAGTAGTAGTAGCTCCAACACGGCAAGCACGAGTTCCCCAGCGGAGGATATCACCCTTGTATGACGAATGCCACTCTACCTTATTCGCGCACTAACTTTCATCAAGCCACCGGCTGACCTCATCGTTATTGGCTCCGCGGCAGTAGATATCACGGCTCAGGCGAATGCTGACGCTGACGCTACGTTAGCAAAGCATTCCACAGCACCCGGAAAAGTTTCCTTGTCCATGGGCGGTGTCGCACGTAACATGGCTGAAGCGGCTCATCGTATATTGACTGCCCAGGAGCTTCCAACATCGTCGCTATTACTCGCACCTATTGGCGAGGATAGTTTTGGCAAGCTTCTTGTTGAAGAAACAGAAAAACTTGGTATGAGGACAGACGGTCTTTTGAAGAGCGACAAAAGAACAGCGGCTTGCGACATGGTGCTAGACAGCACTTGTAATCTCGTTGGGGGTGTGGCAGACATGGAAATTACCCAAGGCTTCGTCGATGACCAAGTTCGTCCTCATGTTCGTTTGGCAATCTTTTGAAACTAATTCAGAAGTAGATCATACCGCAGTTGCGAAGGCATATTCCAAAAATCGTGGCCATTGATGGAAATCTCTCTCCGGCAACCATCAAGGGAGTTGTCAATTATTGCGATAAACACAACATCAAAGGTGTGCTCACTTTGCCTCCCTCAAAGTTGTAGCTTCTCATCGCCCCGACAGTTTTCTTGTAGGTTTTCGCAAGCACTAGAACATTTCCCGTCATTAACCTAGCTTTAGTGAACCTACCTCAGTCATCAAGTCTACTTCAATTCTCCCGTCGATTGACGCCCTACTCACAAAACCTGGCATCACAACGCCACCCATCGCATTCTTCTCGCCCAACCTCCTCGAACTGATCCACGTCTACAATACGATCCAAGTGGACCCTTATAATTTCCCGTCTAGTAGCTATTGGTGGTCATGCCTTGACAGCATGGGACTAGGCTCGGCCTTTCGGATGGACTTAGAGCAGCTCGCGAGGAGGAATGTTACGGACCTTGATGTCAGCAAGGGCACTCTGTCTTTCCTGATAGACCAAGGGATTGCTCAAATGGCGGTTAACCTCCTCCCATTCTTCCAACATATCATCATCAAATGTGGTGAACGCGGTGCAATCGTCGTTATGCGCATCAGTCCCGATGAAGCAACGACATCTCCATGGGGAAGGGAGAGGAGTAACCCTCAAAACCGCTATATTGTCGCCCAAGGGAACAATAAGGAGATTGTTGTTCTTCAGCATTTCCCTGGACTTGTCGCTGAAACAGTGACAAATGTAACTGGAGCAGGCGATTCATTTGTTGGCGCAGTTCTCGCCTCCCTCTCCCAGAATCCTCAGGCGTTTTATAACCCTAAGGACTTGGAACAAACAATTACGACAGCTCAACAAGCAGCAGTATTAACCCTTCAGAGTGAATTGGCTGTCTCGCCATTGCTCTCTGATGCTCTGAAACTTCAGTCGTCGGCAATATAGATAAATTAGGGGTGGGAATTATGTGTGACATTAATGTATGGGCTCAATTCGCGAGGGGTCCGACTTGCACTCTATATTTCGCTAATCTAGTCTGCTCGTTCATAGCTGTGTTCTTCATCCTGGTTAACTCTTTGACTCTTTTCTCATAACGTAGCTGTGAAACGAATAAACCTCAAAGTGTTTTTCAAGAAGCGTGTTGACCCACCTGGGCTCCATGCTTCAATCGAGTGATTATATTTGCCGCCTCCCCCTTGGTCATCCTCTCTATCCTCTCTTCGGAGACTTCTTTCCCGATGTTCTGGGTCGATTTGCTCTTCAGCCACCTGGATTTGACATACTGCTTCTGAATATCGGTGGCTGGGTCTGACCGCCACCGTGCAGTTCGTAAGACGCTAGAAGAACCTTTAGTATTAGGAACTTCAACAATGAAAGATTACCGTACCCTCTGATCATAGGCCCATGGAGCACTTTGCGAGCAACATAAGTATCACAACCCTTGACTGCTTCAGCAAGGGTGGATGCACTAAGGATGTGTCGTCTGCGCATATATGCAGGTAGATTAGCCTGTTTGGCTATTTTCTTATCCAGCTGGGGTATGAAGTATGCGCTAAAACACTCTTCCCCTGGACCAACAACAGCTTAGCGAGTGGGCCATGGGTTCGGGAAAGGGTAACGTACCCTCCTCATTTTGGCTTGGTTGAATTCTAACATCTCCAAACTGGAGACAAGTCAACACGTAGATATTATTACCGCATCCTACCCATGCATTTGGGCTGAGCTTGAACATGTTTGGAGCGCCGGAGCCATTGTCCACCAACGAAAAAGGGTTGTCGTGGTCAATATAGGTGACCGTTGCATTTGCGTATCTTGGGTCGGACATGTAGTCGAGATTATGTAGGTCGCCATCAGTATCAAGAGTAGGAGTCGTCTTGGCTAGCGACTTTGCTTCCAGGGTCCCTACATTTTCTAATGGCGAATATCATTAAGTGCGAAAGCTATGAGAATGAATGCCATACCCTCGTCCTCGATTTCGGTAGGATCTAGGCCAAACAAACTAGGTAACGAAACAACGTTGAGTTTGGTAGAGACATCCACAAAGTCCATGATGCGGCAATCTGCCTTCCCGGTCAAAGGAGAAAGGCGCATTCCGCGGCCAATCTGGTGAAGTGATCGGAACACGACCTACAAACAAGGTTCAAGTATATCATACCATCTGAGCATAAACGTTTGGTGACCGGGTAGGCCTTGCTAACACTACACAGTCTATGTTGGGTATATCAGCACCTTCCGTCAAGATGGCTAGTCATGAACTCGAGTCTCAGTAGGAATGATGCAGTTGACCGCGAAGTTGACGAACCACAATTGACCAGTACGGGGAATAATCCTTCTCTAAACTGTGAGATGAGAATCTTGCGTTCGGCATTATTTGTTTGTGAATCGACGTATCGTGCGTCAATACCGAACCTCCTGAAGGTTGCTGTCAGAGCACGGACGTGATCAATGTTGACGCAAAAGACGAGAGTGGATTTGCGATCCGCTGAAACCACGGTCGTTCAAAGAGTAAGCGGCTAGTGTTAAATAAAGCCTACCGGCACGGTCGATCCAGCTCTTGACGACCAATTCATTAACGGGCTCCTTATTCACCTGCTGGACTAGGCTATTGGGATTGAAGTCTCCGGTTTGCGGGTTCAACGCAACCTGATCAAGGTTGAGATTCGCTTTGACGGTGGTGAACCGGATATCACAGAGCCTGAATGGAAACATGTGAACTTTGGTTGTGACTGAAAAAAGAGGGCCACATACCACTGGTCCCTTACCATATCCAGGAAGTCCCGGTGATAAACGATTCGCTCAAAAACAGATCCGAGAGCCAAACCATCGTGGCGGCTGAAAGTAGCAGAAAACCCGATTATTGGAATAGAGTGAGGCAAAGCGGGAGGTTGGATGGTGCGGTCGGGATGGAGGATGTTTGGATCAAATTGAGACAAAAGTTTACGGTAACTGAGAACAAGTCAGCCGTAGAAACATACACGTAGATAGTCCGGAAGCGTACGAGGGGGCAGCAGAGTGATGTGCTTCGTCGATGATAATAGCCTTCAGCAAAAAGGGATCAAACTTTCTGACTCGTTCAGCTCTAACCAATGTCTGGTAGGTTGCTACAGTACTTGGGCAGAGTCAGTATTTGGTCTCAAGAAAAGCGACATCACTTACAGATCAGCACAGCCAGTAGCAATATGTTTCGCTCCTTGCTCAATCTCGACGGACCAATGGGGGAATAACCGTGTAGCCTGCTCTGCAGCCTGTCTGGCGAGCTCGACGCTATTGACGACAACAAGTGATCGCGCAGCACTGGGATTCGAGGGCGGAGGGGATATCTGCGACAACAAAGATAAAAAGACAGTTGTCTTCCCGGAACCGGTTGGCAATGAAACGCCGATTCGGGTACAACCCGATGCTAAAGCGTCCAAGCAAGACTGAATACATTCGTGTTGATAGGGTCGAAGGACAAGTGTATTAGCACTGGCATCCACACTTGTAGCTGCCTGGGTTACATATGGTCGATGCAGAAGATGAGGCAAACGGAGAAGGTACCGCATACCTCGACACGACGCGTGCGAGGGTGTTGATGAACAACTGTGCTATAAATGCTTATTCAAATTGCCGGCTAAAATTTACGCGTCCCTGAATCATAGTACAGGGTACAGCCTCAGGTTCGGCAAGAATTCTATCCAGATCTTCACCACTAGCTTGTTCCACGTAGGTGAGGGTAATTATCCGCACTAAATTCTACTACTAACTTTTATCAGGGTATAGTAGAGTATGCCATACCCAATGAGAAAGCAATAAAAACGACAGTCTATGCGCGAGTGTATATATATAACGTATTAGCAACTCATATCAACCCTTTACCCAGAGCCTCCAGAGTAGACCTTGCCGAACAAGACCTGTTGGAGCTTGTCATAGAGGGAAAGCACACCAGCACCAGCAACACCACGAAGGATGTTGGCACCAGCACCCTTGAAGAGGGACTTGACACCCTCCTTGGCAATGATCTGAGAGCCAGCGTCAAACATGGACTTGTAGTTCTGGCCAGAACCGGAAGTCATCATCATACGACGACTGCAAGAGTGTTAGCGTGGATGAAAACGTATCTAAGTACTATGCACTCACCGAATAGTGTCCAGAGGGTAAGAAGCAAGACCAGCGCCGATGGTAACACCCCAACCGAGACCGAATGAAGCCAAGAACGAACCCTCAAGGGCACCGACGAGAACGACGGGCTTGAGCGAGTCGTAGACACCGAAGTAGAGACCACGGTAGACGATAATACCAACGACGGAGGGAACGAAACCACGGTAGAGACCGGCAATACCATCAGAAGCAAGGGTCTTCTTGTAGACATCGATTAGACCGTTGAACTGGCGAGCACCGCCGGACTTGGCTGACTTGGCGTCATTGGCAAGGCGGGTACGGGCGTAGTCGAGGGAGTACACGAAGAGGAGAGAAGAAGCACCAGCAGCGCCACCGGAGGCGACGTTGCCAGCAAACCACTTCCAATAGCCCTCACTCTTCTTGAAACCGAACAAGGACTTGAAGTAGTCCTCTATCGAGAGTGGTTAGTGGTGATGGAAGGGCTCAAAACAATTACATACTGAAAGCAAAGTTTAGAGCCTGGGTAGGGAAGTAACGGATGACGTTGGCAGTGTTTCCTCTCCAGAGCGAAAGCAAGCCTTCGTCCTTGTATGTACGCGTGAAGGCGTCAGTGATACCCTTGTAGGGGGTAGCGAGACGGCCTTGCTTGATCTAGATGACAACGTGACGTGTCAATCCTCGAACTAGTTGGAAGGTTGCGAGAACGTACCATCTCATCCTGGTTCTGAACAAGGAGCTTGATACGTTCAATGGGGGCAGCGCTGGTCTTGGCAACAGCCTGTAAAGAACGGGTCAGGAACGCTTGCAAAGTGCAAGATGCTAAGTAGACACTCACAGCAGAGACACCACCCATCAGGAAATCGGCTGCACGCGACGAAATGTTTTAAGCTCCAAGCCACAATTTGACCACTACGGACAGCACGTACTAGCGAATTCCTTGGGGGTCTTGACCTTCTTAGAATCGGCCATTTTTGACGGAGGAGAGACCGGAGGAAAGTGAGTGGAGGTGAGAGGAAAAGGTTGAGTGAAGAATTGCTAAAACTTCGCGTGTCAAAAGGCTTTCGGGAAGCACCGGAGAGATTTCGAACTCCGCTTAGGACCGCATCGCTACATCGTCGGCAGCGGACGAATAGCGTGATTTTACCGAACCCGCCAATAGTTTGAACAGATCAATTCACTCCGCACCGCCACACTCGGCTCGGAACAGGCGGAGTGTTGACTTGGTGACTTGCGTTAAATTCAGTTTGAAATTTTAAAAATTTGGTTCCTTTCTGCTCTTGATCGCTCCTCAATTACCCCTATCGTTCAGAATATGAATGCATATAGTACATGGGCATGTGCATTAGGCCATAAGTAAAACTATGTCGACGCAAACTAGAATAATACCGGGTAAAAGGATAAATACGACAACTATGGCCAACGAGGGTGGCTATTCTGGCGAGGTGGAGGTAGATTTGGCAAAGGTGGTAACTGAAGGGGACCTGGCGCGGAACCACCGCCACGAATGGGCAAACTGTTATAGAGAGGCGGAGGAGCAGACGATCCCGGGTAGTGCGGGTAGCGATTAGGAGTGCCGGGGTTGATGGAATGAGGTGGTGGAAGGCGCCCACTACTCGTTATCGAGGGCTGTCGGAAGTGGGGACTGGAAACCGGGTTATGAAGTGTCGCGATAGAAGGAAGTTGATAGTCAACTTCATGTCGTCCTTTCTTCCATATTGGCTCTGTCGGCGAGGCAGGACCGAGTTCGGCCTCGCTTATTTTGCGTTTGCCTGGTTGTACGGGAGCAGGTTCATCATCATCAGAGTCCAACGTCAGGTCAATCACGTTAGTCTTCTTCTGACCCTGAATCTGGCGTTGAGTCGGAGGAGGGATGGAGTCGAGAGAACGACTGGCGCTTTGTGATGGTGAAAGCTCATTCTGAACCTCCTCTTCATCGTCATCGGACAAGAGGATATAGGAGACGTCCGTTTTCTGCTGGCTATTAGATTTGCCACTGTCGGGTTCGGTTTTGATAGGCGGCGGAGTCTCCTCTTTTTTAGGTTCGGGAGCGGGCGTTACAACAGGATGATTGGCCTTCCACGTAGCGGTGCCATACTTGTTGTCTGCTGTATGCCATTCACCATCGGCTTCCACGATGACATCCTCGACACTTTCCGGTACAGTCTTGAGAATTTCATCAAAGTACCTGAAGAAATGGATTCAATTCTCGAGGTGTGAACGTCGTCCTAGTCATCACCCACCCGTCAATGATCAGCTCTCTATAATCCAGTTGTTTCTCACACACAGGACACAACCATGTTGTTGTCTGTTCCATCATCGAGTACCACGACGTCGCGTCGAAACATTGGGAGTGTACGCATTTGGATGACCGACAGGGAGTGGTTACACGCATAAAACTCAACTAAATGATGGTTAGAACGCGATGTGTGGGTACATAAGCGACAAGACGAAACTCACAGGACACTTCAACGACATTTTTGATGGCCCGGCAACGATATCATCATCAACATTCACAGACTCCGCCACTACATAGCAATTAGAGAACGTAGGAAAGAATTTAACCCGTGACATACTCTTCTGCTTGATTTCCTCGCTTTTGCGGTACGACGACGTTTTCAGCCTGTCAACAAGGACATCCACAGTGGTGGATTCAACAAGCATCACAACCATATAGTACTTCTACAGGAATGATGAGAGACTGCAACGACAGGAGAAAAAACAGAATCCAGACCTTATTTTGTACAGGTTGTTGGCTGTTCACGTACACAAGCTCGACTTTATTTGGGGTATTCCCCAAGCGCGCTAACTTAGTGATATCAGGAGGAGGCGCGGTCCCCGGCTTCTTTTTCAACCCTTTTAGGTTGGCATTAAGTTGCACGTTGTTAACACGAACTTCACATGTGGGCGGGAACTCAACCAGACAGGGAACTGAGTTAGTACTGGCAGAGCGGAAGGAGGAATGGCCAGAGTAGAAGAAAGATGATGTGCAGAAAAGCCGCAGTTGGTATTTCGAGCTTTTTCAAATGTCAACACATAGCTAAGCAGAGTTATGGACGGACTTGCCTTGGGGCCCTAAGCTTCGTGATTTGCTCGCTAGTCAGAGTGAAACTGACCTGTTGCTGTCGACGATCAGTTGAACTAGCAGATTCTAGAAATAAATTCAGTACGATCCTGGTTCATTGGAAGAAATAAGATACCTGGACATTCAACGACCGCTGACAAGATTTGTTCTATATGAAAGAACGGCGATTCCTTGAATCGGATAGCTAATAGGACGGTACTTCAATAGTCGAACTACATTATTAATGTTCGAAACGCACGTAGAGGTTTTGAGTATGTTGGGGAAGACGTATTCGATGGATTTGGGGGGATAATAGGACGGCGTGGGGGTGCATATGGATCGTAACGAGGAAGAGCACTTGTTCCAGGAGCTGGGCTGTGAAAAGTCGGTCTTACAAAGTTATTTGCGTGATATAGAGAATGTGAATGTGCATTCGAAACCGAGCCAGACGATGGACCCATGGATAAATGAGACGGCGAATACCTGGATGTGCAAGATCAGTAAACGATGTTCAAAGGAGACTACGACAAGATTTGAGGCACGCGCGTCAATGGCGAGGTGGATCATAAAGGGAGGCACATACATTCCGTTTATTCTAACCTGAGCCACAATTGCCTTCGCCTTTAACCACTTCTCCTCCGCATTCGCAGCCCGCCATTGATCCAGGGAAGAAATAATTCTGTCTATGATATCTTGTTTTTTGCCTGAACGCGCATGGTGTGTGCCGCACTCCTCGTTGAACCCGGTTAGGATCTGTTTGAGCCTGTCCACCGTGTTATGTTTAATATTATGACGGATCGCCTGTGGAAGAATGAGAATGAGTTCGCAGAGAATGAGAGGGCCGCTACATACATCAAAATCGTTCCAGGAGTCCGTACTCGCCATGAACCAATGCCCAGGCTCAGGGAGAAGTCTGCGTAGAAGGAAGTAGAATGCAAGTCCACGAGCTCCAACCGTGGAAAGTGAAAGTCGGCGAGGCAGGCCCACTGAAGGATTGCTGAAGACAGAGGACAAACAAGGATAATCAAGCCTCAACGCCGGTGATGACGTAATCTGACGCTCATATATCAGCCATCATCATGCATCATGCCTTGCAAGTGAACAGGCTTGCAAACCTTTGATCTTCGATGGCCAGTACTGAGGAAAATCTAACCAAGGAACAACGCGAAGCCAAGGATAAGGCTGACCGCGAACGTGAGGCCGCTGAACAGGCAGGTAAGGAGGTTATCCACTTTTCATCCTATCGTCATCTCTGATTACCGCCCTGTTGTCAGCACTGCCTTATCAATGGAGACAAGAACTCGGCGAGGTTGAAATCAATGTACCAGTTCCTCCAGGAACAAGGGGGAAAGACCTTGTAGTAACTATCCAGAAGAAGAAACTTAGCGTTGGCCTCAAAGGACAGGAACCGATCCTAGATGGGGAGCTTTGCAAAGAAATTAAGGTCGAAGAGAGCAACTGGACCATTCGTAAGTGGCTGAAAAGGTTTCATGCTACATTTCCCTACTGATTTCGACATCAGAGGATCAAAAGACAGTTTTGATCACCCTCGAAAAGCTGAACAAGCAGACTTGGTGGGAGAACGTTCTCACTCATCATCCTAAAATCGACACCAGCAAAATCGAACCTCCAAATAGCAAGTTGAGCGATCTGGATTCTGAAACCCGGTGAGTAAAATCGAATCACATTGGTCATACGGCTTTTGCTAACTCCGCCTGCAGGGGCATCGTCGAAAAGATGATGGTAAGGTCATCCTCACTGGAGTCCTGTCTTGCAAGCTAATCCTTTGTCACGTTTCAGTTCGACAACCAACAGAAGGTAGGAGTTGAATCCATACTCTGATGCAATTCTTCTGATCCTCTGCAGCAAATGGGGAAACCGACCTCTGACGAAATCAAGAAGGCAGAAGTACATAAGCGTTCGTATTGAATACGAAGTACAATCTAATTCGTCTATTGCAGATCCTCAAGAAGTTCCAGGCCCAACATCCCGAGCTGGATTTGTCTAGTGCAAAAATCATGTAGTCCAGTGATCCACCATTGTGGAGTACACTCTATAGAATTCATACGGGGCTTATAATCTTGCAATTCGACCGCGTTACTCTATACCGCACCCAAATAACAGAAGATGAGGTTCGTACGCTACAATCGCGGCCGTTTTCCGCTGCCGTGGACTTCCTGACTTTTACGTTTCACGCTCTGTACCAAATTTTCGAGGCTTTGGTTGCTCGTAGCATTCGCCGGAGATCTCGATGAAGACGAGATTTCTTCGCCATGGATCCCTTTCTGTCTTCGTTGACGCTCTTCCAAGAGTGCCTTCATTCCTTTGGTCTTCTTGAAACTACGAAGAATTCTCAGCACATGTAAAGTTTGACGCACACTGATGACGTACTGAGGATTGGTAGGATCAATGGCGAACTGGTGGTCCTCATGCAAGACTCTGAAACGTTCGTCGTCAACGTCTATCTTGAAGTCCTCCTGTAGCTCATTCTCTTCTTGGAGCTGTTTACCCTTCCTCCCTTTCTTGCCTTTCCGTCTCTCCGCCTTGAGAACGGCTTTCATGTTGAAATGCTTTGGTTCCTGGCCATCAAGGTTATCCGAGGCAGCAATGAGAGCCAACTCCTCCGCCGTGCTTTCTTTTCGCGGGGGTGGAGTCTGCGAATGCTGCACATCACTTTTCTGTTTCCTATTTTTCTTCTTTCTGATATCCCTCGTGGTATCTGCTTCACCTCCACCTTCACTGCCACTTCCGAAGTCGAAGAATTCGTCGTCTTCAGGCCCGCTCTTCCCTTTCCTCTCTTTCTCGGCGTCTTTTGTTTTCTCCCTCTCCTTGCGCTCTTCCTTCTTCTTTTTCCTCTTCTCTCGCATTTTCCTCTGGTATTTCTCCAGCGTGGTCTCATCATCTTCGTCTTTCTTCCCGCTTAAGCCGGGCGTGAACGTAATCTCCATATCAATGTCACTCCCTTCACCATCGTTATCCCATCCCTCTGGTAGTGCGTCACCATTCCCTCCCAGCAGCAAGGCTCGTAGTTTCTGTCGAGATGCTTCTTTGTCCTTTTTGGACTTCGTAGCGGCACCTCCGGGTCTTTCCTCCTCATCCGAGGATGAGGATGAAGCGATATATGCTCTGAAGTCAGCTTCTTCGATCTCCTGTCGTGTGAGCGGTCTGCGGGTGACTTGGTATCGTTCTGGGTCATCGTCGTCCCACGTGAGTTTGACTTTTGAATGTCGAAGGGCCTAGTGCAACGGAGGTAAGCAATATTCCGAGGAGGATAGAGAACTTACATCAGTGACGTAGTCTACTGGTTTATAATCTGTTGTTACATCTTCTGTTGCCTCGTCCCTTTCCAAAAATTGCTAATAAGTACTTTTTGTGCGAGGATTCGTCGTGGCATACCTTGGCTCAGCATCAAATACCATATCGTCTGGCACGAAACTGAGGTCAAAAACATTCGCGGACCGCTCCAGTTCAGTTCCATCCAGTTCGTTGTAGATATGTGATGCAGCCTCAACAGTATCGCACTCGACGATGGCGTAGTAATATCTAGAAATGATCAATCGATACGGTAGCACAAGAGGAAAGCAGGGAGACACACCTCAGCCGTTCAAGTTGATATCGTCGTAGTGCATCCTCATCGTATTCATCCTCGTCTCCGACTTCATAAATGGTTCTCTCATTGATTTCCTCGGTTTCCTTCCGCTTCTTGAAAATCTCTGCTGGCGGTCCTTCCTTCTCTTCACGTTCCATTCGCGCTTTGCCAAACTCGGACGGGTACACCCGCACAGAAAGAACAGCACCTCTTGCTAGCGGCGCAGCGCCTCCCTTTGCCTTCTCCGCGTCACTTCTTTTTCCAGCCGCAGAGGTAGCAGAGACAGGAACATAGGGTGCAGTAAGAGAGACCAACGAGGAGAAGATTTTGTATAGATGCGAGGCGCGGACATGGTCCCAGTCAAGATTTACCACTGCCAGCCGACGAGTCCGGTTTGCGACCCCAACGTCCTCTGTTGCGTCGAGATCCTTGTTTTCCCTGGCATATGCTGCGACCTGCGCATCAAGTTCTGCGTAGGCATCTTCGTCCAAGTCAATTTCTAATTCTTCGTCGCCACCGACTCGAACAATCCCGTCTGTACTGCTGCCATCAGATTCTTCAGCCTCATCGCCCTCTTCTTTTTTGTCATCGTCTTCCTCATCCGATGATTCCATTAGTACCTCTCCACGAGCATAGTCAATAACCTTGGGGGTTTCCTCTGCTCCCTCTTTGTCTTCCTCTTCACCTGAGCCATGAGCTAACTGGTAATATTTCTTAAGGTTATCCTCCTCATGGGTTTTTGATAATTTTCGGCCATATTTGTCGACTCGGGCTAGCCAAATACTTTGAGCATATTTAAGGGGATTCCGGTTGGAATTATAAGATATACACACGTTGAGCTTTCCCTTTTCCCTTGGTGTCTTTCGTGTGCTCGAACACCGATTTGAACCGTTCATCAATCACGACCTTTTGCTGCTTCTTTTTTGGGCGACGAAAACGGGGATCCGTTTTGAGACGAGCGAAACGCGGGTCAGGCATGATAGGGCTAACAGACTTGGGAAGACGAATATCTTCGGTCTACACGGCGTCAATGGCTAACTTCATGAGTAAAATTATCTTAAGGGTCACATGGCGTTCTATATTTGGAAGGGGAAACATGGCGACCAATCCCAAGAAAAGATCACAACGGAGAGCTAAGTGAGCGATGTCCTTGGACAGATTCCTGATGGCGACGGACTGTCTGGATACCATCCTTGATTCGTAGTCGTGCGACTGTCCAGCCACCTGTCACACGATGTTGGCTACAAATACCTCTGGTATCCACGCTAATTGGTTCCCCTTCCTCAGCTACTCCTCTTCTGTCTCTCTTTTTTTTCTTCCTCCGAGTCTTCTTTTCCTTGTAAGTGTCCTGCTCGTTGTTCTAGCTTGCTCCTGCGGAATCAACTAACCATGCATGACCTAGCCTTCCCCTTCGTTATAAAGGCCGCAGGCGAGCCCTTGCTACTAGCAGTCGCAGGCACTTCTTCAATTTTTGGTCGATCCAATCCCATCCTTTCGCAATCCACTATGCGCTCTTCATTCGCCATTTCTGCTCTCTTCCTTTTCTTTGCTGGCCAAGCCATGAGCAGCCCCCTGAGGATGCCCATGCCCATGGCAGTGAGTTCCTCTAGTTATTGTTCGGCTAATAATCATCTAAATTATATCTAGCGTGCCATCGAGCAACGTGAACCAACCGCTGTAGAGCCAATCAACGCTTACGTCCGCCGACAAACCATCCCAGTCGAGGATGCTGTCAAAGCACCAAACGGCGTCATCGTCCCATATAACAAGCGGGAAATTGTCGAACGCCAAAATATCCCTGTCGAGGATGCTGTCAAAGCTCCTAACGGCGTCATCGTTCCTTACAACAAGAGGGAACTTGACAGTCGCCAAAATATTCCTGTCGAGGATGCTGTCAAAGCTCCAAACGGTGTTATCGTTCCTTACAGTAAGAGGGAACTCGACAGTCGCCAGAACATTCCCGTAGAGGACGCTGTTAAGGCTCCGAACGGCGTTATCGTTCCTTATAATAAACGGGAGCTCGAGGCTCGCCAGAACATCCCCGTCGAGGATGCGGTCAAAGCTCCCAATGGCGTCATCGTTCCATACAGCAAGCGGGAAATTGTCGAACGCCAGAACATCCCTGTTGAGGATGCAGTCAAAGCTCCGAATGGTGTTATCGTCCCCTATCGCAAGAGGGAACTCGACAGTCGCCAGAACATTCCCGTAGAGGACGCCGTTAAAGCTCCTAACGGTGTTATCGTTCCTTACAGTAAACGGGAACTTGAGGCTCGCCAGAACATCCCCGTTGAGGACGCCGTCAAGGCACCCAATGGCGTTATTGTTCCGTACAGCAAGCGAGAACTCGAGAGCCGTCAAAATATCCCTGTCGAGGATGCAGTTAAGGCACCCAACGGCGTTATTGTCCCCTACAACTGAAGGCACTGGTTACTTCCATAGCATTGACATTCGGCGCTGCGATTGAGGTGGTGATCAAAGTGGTGATTGATGGTGATGATCAGTGACACTGTACCATAGTGCAGGCCATGTTGAAGTCGACTCTTATTCGTGCATTGTGTTTTTTTCCCACTAGTACCCTTAGTAATTGTCGGGGAACCTTAGGCGTAGATCGTCAATGCCTTTGTACTTGGAACAATAATATACAAGACTTAGAGGATAGAAATCACGACATTTAAACATGAATAAATTGTAATCACTCGCCAAGCACAGGCCGGTTGCCTTGTAACATAGGTACGTAGATCAAATCAAAGCCTGTCACCTATTCCCGCAAGAATATGCCCGCAGCTCCCATCCCGGTGCCGATACACATTGAAGTAAGGAGTACCTCGAAGGATATGAGACCAACTGTTTAGACGGTGACGATTGCATGTGTACATACTTTGCCTTTCCTTCGATGCAGTTCGTTGAGGCCCGTCGCGATTTGGCGTGCACCGGTGGCACGTAGCTAGGGAACCAGATAAGCCGCCCGTCAAAACCCAAAACAAAGGTACTTATCTAGCGGGTGACCAAAGGCGATAGCTCCTCCGTTAACATTTACCTACTCAAATATCAATCACACCAATACTAGGAGGGTACCAAGAGACCACACCTTTTCACTAGGATCAGGTGGTAATTAGGGTCAGTACAAGCCTTCGAGGTTCAAGGCGGAACTGAGGGACTCACGCTGGAAGTTTCAATGCTTTCACGCAGTATACACATTGCGAGGCAAATGCCTCGTTAATCTAAATTCACGAAATGAGAACCGATGTGTCTCCTGTTATACAATGGCTCACCTCAAAGAGGTCAACGTCGTCAAGCGTCAGGCCCGCGATTTGTAGTGCCTTCGGGATGGCGTATATTGGACCGATACCCATGATACGCGGAGGGAGACCTGCCACGGCAGTGACAATATACTTAGCCAAGATCGTCAGGCCGAGCTCCTCGGCCTTCCTCCTTGTCATTAATAACACCGCGGCAGCACCGTCCGTTATTTGGCTGGCATTTCCACCAGTAGTGGTGGCCTTGCCCCACTGAGGGAACGCCGGTCGGATCTTGGCCAGAGCCTCCTTCGTAGTACCGTGCCGGATTCCATCGTCCTGAGTCACGACAACCAGTCGTTTTTCGCCAGTCTTGGGATCTCTCTGAAAGACGGTGAACGGGACAATTTCTTTGGCAAAGTATCCTAATTTCTGAGCACGTTCTGCTTTCTGGAAAGACTCCGCGGCAAAGGCGTCCTGTTCTTCCCGAGTAATATTGAAGTCAAGGGCGACATTCTCGCTCGTCCATCCCATACGCTCCTTGCAATCGCAAGCTGCTTGATTGCTGGAAATGAGTTCACTTTGTTCAGGCCCGCCGTTGTCGGGACTAGGATGCTACGTCAATGGCAGACTCTCAGTCCTCAGGAGTATAAACGCACTTTTGGGACATGCTCTCCACACCAACAGCCAAGCCAATCTCGATAGCTCCGCTTCGGATTTGGTTGGCGATAATGCTTACGGCCATGAGACCACTCGAGCAGAACCGATTCACTACTTGCACAGGGGTTGTCTCCGGGAACCCGGCTGCGAGAGCCGCAGAACGGGCAGGATACATGGCATCTGGAGTCAAGACAGTCCCAACGCAGATGTCATCAACTAGCTTGGGGTCGATTTTTGATTGCGCAATGGCTTGCTGCAGACAACACTTAGCAGCTGGGTGGGCCAACTTGCAATCTGACACACCTTGTACATTTCGAGTATAAGTTCATCCGTCCTGGACTAGGGTCAGCATGTTCTGAACTCATCCTTGTTCAGGAATACTTGCCTTGCATCTCTGAATCCTCCCTTCTTGGCCTTACATAGGGGAGAGCGAATAGCCATGGTAATGACGACATCATCGGGGTTTTTGCGCTCGAGGGCAGCCAAACCGGTGGGTGCGAAGTGGCCAGCGAGTTGTTTGACGCGCTCCATTGCTTACGAGGAAAAGGATGAGACGGAAGAAACGAGGAAGTCGCGGCGGTATAAGTATGTAGACCCGGCCGGCGGGTGATGAGTTGACCGGTAATTGAGTACTTTGGGTGATGTCACCACCAAGAATGACGGCGCCTCCACCTGAAGCTGGATGTTCTAACGAGGTGGATGCTGTAGCAGAACATTTGTTCTATCCCGCGTCCAATGCAAGTCTTCAAAGTTAGCCGTAAAGGGAGAACTGCTGGAAGTCCAACTTGTGATAGAACCCTGCAAACAGTTGTTTGACTACCTTGCCAAACCTGAATGTGGGGATCTGCAGGATAAGTATGGAGATCTGTACTCCGATCACCTGAGCAAACCCTCTTATCTTCGTCCAGCATGCCAGTGACCGTCGTCCCGAACACAAGCGCTAACAACCCGGTTGCCCTCGAACGTCTGCGATTCATCGGTCAGACCATATTCTCCCATATCCATTACCCTCTGAATTCCTGACACACCTCGCTGTCGAAACAATCTCTCGCCACTCCTTTCTCATCTGTTGCTACTGATCACTCATGTTCTCGTGATTCTGCTTGATGTGACGTCCGACAGACATCGCAGGTGGGTTTTCCCGATCCCATTCATCATGCAAGCAAGCTTACGTTTGGTTCCGCAGTGAACCTCACAGATCCTGTCTTTCGCGGAGTGTACCACGGAAAGCCAAAACACAAAGGCGCATTGGTTTCTATCCTCCTGTCCGTATACAGATCCTAAAAATCATTGCACAGATGACCTTGATGAAATGAAAAAGCGTTCGCGGAACGCGGGTGTCAAGTCATTGATCATAACGGGCACAAGTCTACGCGAATCTCGCCATGCCGTCGAGTTAGCCAAAGAGCATGGTTAGCCATTTTCATATCTAAGTCTACTACGACAAATTGTCGTCAGTTGAAGTGTATGAACACACCCATTAGGTTTTTACGCTACTGTGGGGTGCCACCCCACGCGTACGACCGACTTCGAGAAACACAAGGACGGACCCGAAGGATACCTCAAAGACCTAGAGGACGTCATCTCTGCGAATTTGACTGGTCAAGGAAGAGTTGTTGCTCTTGGAGAGTTAGGCCTAGGTACATCATCCGCTATTAACAGATATCCAGGACTTGGTATCTTACTCTGTGTGATTTAGACTACGACCGCACTCACCATGCACCGATAGACATTCAGAAGAAGTATTTCCGAATGCAGTTATCCCTTGCGAAGAAGTATCATCTCCCAATGTTCTTACACTCACGTGCAGCCCACGCAGACTTCGTTCAGATTCTTACAGAAGAAGGATTTGGAAGTGATGGTGGTAGGAGTGTTGGGGGTGCTGGGGGTGTCGTCCACAGTTTTACGGGGACGGCAGAGGAGGCACAAGATTACGTTCGTACTGTTTTCTCGTTCTGGAATCAAGGTTAACTTGTTTGGATGCAGATGAACATGGGGTTTCACATCAGGTAGGTGACCAATGGCTCTCTCAAGCTGCTCGACTTAGCAGGACTAACGTTTTAGTTTGAATGGCTGCTCGTTAAAGACATCCGAAAACCTACAGGCAGCGTTATCAATCCTTCCTCAATGGATTATGTTCGAAACTGGTAAACGTATTTCCGTTATCCACGCACATTACCCGAGTATTGACGCATTACCCGATCTTTCAGATGCACCTTGGTGTTCATTAGCCTCGACTCATGCCTCAAAACCCCATCTCGATGAGCTTCCTCCGAATTACTGTTCACTCTTCTTCCCACCCGCAACACAGCCCGACCGCTTCGTCACGGGCAAGCCTGTCAAAGGCCGTAACGAACCTACCGCGATTGGGGGCATCGCGTGGGTGATCTATAGCTTACACCAAAAGGCGCGGGAAGAGGCACTGGAAAAAGGCCAGCAACAGGAAGACATACCTTATTGGAAGATTGTACAGAAGGCGTACAGAAATACGATCGAACTTTTCAGGCTGCCGGAGTTAGCCGATGCCTGAGTTTATGGTTCATAACGCTACTTTAGGTGCGCGAAGGCTCATGCAGGTGGTGACGGTAATGCAGGACAAACAAGGCGGAAGTGGTGAAAATAATGGAGGTAGGGTGTGCGAGAGGTTTGCAGTAGAGTCCATCTGAAATTTATAATTTGCTACGTGCAACACACTGTTATCACGAGACATGTAATGGTCGAAAAGGACTGAACTAATTACGGCGATAATGCAGAGAAAAGGCACTGGCTAAGTGTGAATATGCTCGTGTGTGTAATGTATATGCATGTAAAAACTAATAAACGAGGGCGATAATCTGCGAGACGAGGATAGTGGTCGGGAATAACATACAAATTGGAAGGGAGGCCGGAGATAAATAAAATCCCAAGATAGAAACGGAGTCCAGAGGGTGAATAAGACGGGGACAGATAGACAAACCAACCTCAAGCTCAAACTCATCAACAACCGAATGCATACAATTACGCCACAAAATAACCTCATTTATCTAGAGCATGAGGCTCATCCAGTCCATCAATATCCAAGTTCCGGAATTCCAAGTCCGAGTGTAACCGGAAAGCGAGCTGATCCCCTTCAATGCCACTTACTGACATCACATCCAAAATAGCAAAATAGTCCACTGCGGCAACCTACATGATGACGCAGTCCTTATCTTTATCCTTGCCATTTTTTCCTGTGTCCGATTCTCCCTGCCCACGGTGTAGGACGGACCCAGGTCCGCCCGGCTGATGCATTGGCCCACTCTGGGAGTTCTTTAGCCGCTGTGTCGCACGTTTGTCTCCCTTCTCTGCAGCACGTTTGTAGTACGACATCGCCCTAAGTCAAGCACAGCTTTGAGATAATCGTAAGGATTGGAATAGGAGAACGACCTACTCTTGCATATTCACTGGTGTTCCAATTCCCACTTCCAAAAAGTACCCGCAGGCGTACATAGCCTTGGCGAGGCCTGCTTCTGCGGCTTTTTGAGCCCAGAGGAAAGCCTCAGTATCAGACTGCGGAAGGACACCAGGTGAGCCAACGAGGTACCACGCCGTCAGCGCAAAACATGCATCGCGATGGTTCTGCTGCGCAGCAATGTTCTACCCAAAAGAGGTTGAGATCGGGGGTGAAAAGAGAAAGACACGACACACATAGTAATGGATCGATAACGCGGGATCTTGAGGGCACCCCATCTTCCCATACTCGTAGCACTCGCCCAACCTATATGCGCTTGGAGCATAGCCGAGTTCCGCAGCCTGTGCCAATAGCTCCGTAGAATATTCATAGTCAACGAAGACGACGTTGTCGATACCACGTTCGTGAAGCAGTGCCAATTCATGGAGGGCGTGAGGAAACTCCGCCGTGGCATGCTCCGCGCTCCTCTTAAGCCACTTGACACCCTCCTTCGGGCTCTTGGAGAGTCCTAGTTCGCCATTGAGTTCGGCAATCCCGAGACGGTACATGGCACCAGGATGGAGGGCCGCTGCGGCCTTGCGGAAGAACTGCAAGGCCTTAGCGGATTCCCTGCGACACCCCCACCCGTTCTCGCAACAAGTGCCTGCACGATAGGCAGCGTCGGGATGTCCATGTTTGGCGGCAAGGACGAAGAGGGGATAAGCCCGGTCAAAGTCTTGTTTTCCTTTGACGGTTCCGATGCCGTTAGCGTAACAGTCAGCGAGGAAGTATTGGCTTGCAGGATGGCCTCTGTCAGCCAGACGTTTCAACAGCGACGTAGCTTCGCGAACAAGATCTTCGCGTTTCTCCAAGGCTTTCTCGACTTGGAGCAGGTTACCCGGTGTATTAGGTGGAATGGGGAGGGATTTCGATGCATCAATCATGAAGACGGCGAATTCGAACTGGAGGTCGGGATCTTGAGTTTTCTTGGCATTTGCACGATAGAGCTCCAACGTTCGTTCATGGGAGAGGAGAGCTGCCTGTTTTCCAGGCCGGAGATGGGAGTGGTCAAGGATGGGACCGTTTGCAGGTGGTGAGGGAGCACGGATGGATTGTGTAGCGACGGAGCTGGCGTTCTGGTAGGGGACATGATGTGGTTCTGGTTGAAGGTTTCCAGAATAGGAGGTACGGAGGGCGGGCTGACTGTTGGAGGGTGTAGCAGCGAAGAAATCGTCATTCTCATCATCTTCTGGAACAGGTAAGTTATTGTGGGACAAGGCGGGAGAGTCGTCGTAGTCGTCCCTGAGGTTGTCTCTGCTCGGGCGTTGGTGGGGTTGGGGATCGTGGCTGGCGGAGTCCCAGGGTTGTGGATGCCATGTAGCGGGGGCGATGGGAGCCTCCATTGTGGTGGTGGTGGTGGTGGTCAGAAGAATGTCACGTTTATTATTATTTAATTACATGTATTTCATTTATGACCGTGGTTGCCTATTTCTCCTCGCCGTCACCCACGACATTTAGGAGTAATGGACTCCTCCCTCCGCACCCGCCGTCCCTCAGAGGCGCCCCGCAAGGCCCAACGCTCACCTAGCAAGCTTTCTAAACAGACTCTACGCGATGTTCGCAAGTCTCGTGTTGACGACAAGATCAAGAAGCGGATGTCGATGCGCTATGCAGACATATCTGGTCCAACAGAACTCAATGCTATCCCTGCTATTCCAAGCCTTCCGGGAGCAATTGTCTCCTCTCCGCAACGTGTCAGAGAACCTCTGAATGAGGATGAAGATCTTCGCGATAAGTCTTCCAAACCGGAGGACGGCACCATCGCGACCGAAGACAAGAAACTCCTTAGTTCTGAAGATTTCGACGCCGACGCTTGTAGGTCCTCCTATCCGTCCAGAGACACCTACTAAATCACATACAGTCATCAAACTCAAACTCGCTAACTCAACAGAAGCCGAACTCAAAAGCCTCCAATCCTCTCTACGTGTGGCCAAGGACGACACAGCATCTGATCTTCAACGCTCTGTTTTCAAAAAGTACCCCTCCCACACTTGATTTATGTCGCTGGTCTCTAACACAAAGTTCAGTTATGCCGAATTCGTCCTCATATCGAAGGAAATCTCGGTACTCGAGAACGAAATGCTAGAACTCAAGGACCTACTCTCCGAATATAAATCCATGCCTTCTATTCTGCATATCCCGGATCCCACCTCCTCGAGTACCGGGACCTTATCTACGTATAAACGTTCCTCTGTTGCCGATCTCCGTATCCTATACTTCAATCAGATGCAGGCCCTACATGCATCAATTGAAGGCGCAGCCAAGTTTGTTCCAACCACTCCTGGCAGACACGTCGTAAGCGAAATGGAGGGTGTGTACAGTTTGAACGCTGCAACATACAAGGTTGTTGGAAAAGTCAAATTCGTGATTCTTGACGATGCTGTTCTGGTGGCACGAAGGAGAAGGAGGAATGCAGGTGCAAGCGGTGATGGGTCGACTGTTAATGAAGGGAAACTTGTGGCCGAGAGATGTTGGTCCCTCAATGATATGCTGGTTCTCGATACCAAGGATTCTCCAAGTATGTTCTTCCGACCCCCTGCACCCCTAAATCCCCCTAATTACAGTGCAAAGACATGACCAACGTTTTCAAGATTCGCCAAGGCAAAGACACGTACGTATACCGAACAGAGACGGCTGCCGATAAGAAATCACTCCTCGTCCAATTTCGACAAGTTGCGGATGAATTAGCTGCCAAGAAACGAAAGGAGCGCGAAGGCGAACACGAACGACGAAAGAGCATGTGGCAGGGCGGTGATGTTCGTCGTGTCATTTCCTACGCTCTCGCCCCAACTAAGACCTTTATCAGAGAAGTTCCGTTGCGCCACCTATGCCAGAATGGATGGCAGATCTTGCAAGGCGAGGTGGTGACTTCCCTGGGGCTGACGGTATCGACGACGCTAAAGAAAAGGCCGATAGAGATGCCCGATGGGTCGGGGAGTGGTCCGATGACTTAACAGTGGCGATCGCACTCCGCGAGTGGACGAAAGCTGTGGACCTCGTTGAACAAGGTAGGGCTCCCCAATTTCGGCAGACAGCTAGTGCTCACTATTGTAATAGCGCAAGCCCGCTTGCCGACTACACCTCCCCTACAAGCCAAACTACCCAACCTGACGAATCAACTTACCGCCGCCCTCCTCACGTCTCTCTCTTTGCCGTCAAACAAGAAGTCAACATGTGTCATGCTCATTTCTCTGCTGGTCCGATTGAACGCAGCGGCGGCTGCTCGCAAAACCTTTTTGGAGATGCGCACCAGCGTAATCACAGGATTGATGAGAAAGATCCGGTTTGAAGGTGATATCAGCTCGTATGTCGGAGATCTCAGCGTGGTTTGGTTCACGGGTATCAAACATACCGCTGACTGGTATCTGGCAAGCTTCAAAGACAACGAGTCCACAAGTGGTGGGTACTATCCGACTACTCAATGTCTTGTCCTGACCGTCATCCTTTTTAGCATTTGTAGTCTGGGCTCAAGATCAGTTGAGGGTATTTTCGGAAATGTTCAGAAAACAAGTGTATACGAAAGATGTAGAACCTGCCGTTGTGCAAGAAGCCATTGCTATTGCACAAGTTGAAAGCCGCAAAGTAGGACCTATGTCTTCTTGTTCCACTCGGGGGATCTGACTCCAGTCCTAGCTTCTCCAAGAACATGGTCTTGACTTCCGCCACCTCCTGGACCAGCTTCTGGTGGAAACGCCGAAGGAAATCGACAAGGGGTCAACACATTTTTCATTCGCTGCTCATCGAATGTCTAAACAGGGTGATCTTTCATCCCTTGTCAAGCAGCTCGACCCCGGCCAATCCATTCCTCAACCGCCGTCACAACCAGAAGAAAAGGAATCATCTCCAATCCAGCAGCTGCCACCTGCACCCCCTCCGCCAACTCTTTCAGCCCCTCCACCACCAACACGTGGACGTCGTTCACCAGCACCTCCATCCGCTTTCAGGGAGCCAAGTAGTCCGAGAAGTGGCACACCACCACTGGCCGACGTTGTACCTACCTCCACAACACCGCAAACACCATCGTCATCTGTATCGGTGCATCCGCCATCCCCCTTGTACCCCAGTCGCAGTCGAACACCCGTTGCCAGTGCTGCACCTGGTAGTGTCAGTGCGCTTCCGGCCCCAATGCCTTTATCTCCTACCCCCATGTCAGCGCCCATAACAGGTCTTGGCCCTTCTCCCAGAAGAGCAAGGTCTCCGCCCGGTAGCGCGGGCTTGGCTACTTCTCTGACTCCCGGCTTGGGAAGACCCGATGGTAGTCACTTCGGCTCTGTTAGAGATCGACATGATAGAGACAGAAATTTGGAGTTTGCGAGCCCTGGAGGAAGTGTGAGGGCTAGATCCGTGCGAGGCAACCCGACATTGCCACCCAGGTCAGCCAATCGGCCAGGAAGTCAACTTGGCAGCAGTGGAGGCGGTGGACAACAGACGTCTAGAGGAGTTGTCCCGCAAAGAGAGGGCATGATCTAATTCTCTCTCTCATCGGTTTTCTTTCTTTGTGCTGTCATCTTCGGTTGTATGAACTTGTCATCCTTTGCGGGGGAAACTTAACTGAGAGAAACTGAGCGCATCGATAAAATACATCTAAGTACAGGTTACAAGAGTTCTCGCGATTAACCGTGCAGAATTAAGGGAAGAAAGGTGATGGGTCTTGTCTTCTATATATACATACGCTGGGGCTGCGAATTTACTCGGAGGGGACTACAACGCGATTTATGAGGACTTAGTACGACACATCATAGGGTTGCTTACCAGTGGGGTAGTCGATGTTTTCGGGGAGGAGGTACCAAGCCTCTGTAATGCTCAAGTCAGAAGCTGTTGGAACATGGCAACGAGGGGTACGCACTGTCGGCTTCGGGATCCAAGTCGGCGACGGTGTTACCATCTCCAAGGAAGTAGAAGCGGTTCTTGGCATCACCGTCCAACTTCTCGTAGTTGTAATCCTCCCAGCGGGGGTACATGAGGGACTTGACGGCATGCAGTGGCGAGCCTTTAAAGAATGACCGGGAAGGTGAGACCCGCATGTTATTTGACCGCCAAGGAGCATTTACCTGGCCAGAGGCCGATAACGCGGCCGTCTGCGGATTTGCCAGCCTTGTACCACGAGCGGCACTTCTGACCGTAGACAGTCTATAATCGTTGCGTAAATCACCAGGTATACCTTAGGTGGTATTGGCACACCTTAGGGAAGTAGTTCTATCGCTTGATGTGAGTATTTGGTATTTCAAAACAAGCATTGCGTTTCGTACCTCCAAGTATTGATCAAAGTCACTGACAGCTTCTACCTTGACTTCGATACTCTTCAGGCGCTCACGTTGCATCTTCAAGGTGGCCTGAACCGCGTATTCTGCTTGACGTTCGATAAGGAGCAACAAGGAACCAGCGCCGACAGCCGAGTTGGGGCCGAATACATGGAAGAAGTTGGGGAATCCATCGGCAGCAACACCGAGGTAGGTCTTGGGGACAGGAGTGTACTTATCAGCGAGGTCAACACCGTTGCGACCGACAATGGGGAAGCCGTATTTGCACGATGTATCGAACCCTGGAACGATGTGTTTAGTTGTATTCCTATCGCACAAAAAGCTAAGGCATACCAGTGGCGCAGACGATGACATCGAGTTCTTCGATCCTTCCGTCGGCAAGTTCAATTCCATTGGGCAAGATCTGTTTAATGGGTGTGGGGACAAAGTCGCACTGGAAGAATGTCAATTAGACGACAACGCAAGAAAACTAGCTCTTTTCCATACGTTATCTTCACAAAGAGCTTCGAGGTAACCAGGCCCAGGTGTCAAGCGACGGCAAGCAATCGCGAAATCGGGAATAACTACCAATATGTTAGATTAGTCAGCATTGAGAAAGAAGTCTCCTACGGTGATCCGCGATCCAAGGCTTCTTCGCCAAACGCCTAATCATGTCCTTCCTGAACTCTTCTTGCGCAAGCTTCTGGATGGGGTGTCCATGAAGCGTAGCCAGGTGAGCAATCTAGAAGGAGTGTTACCAACGTTTTCGGAAGTTGCGCGACCGAGACCTACGTTGATGCTGTTCTCAAGGCCGCGACGCCAGTCCTGGTAATGCTTATCATCCTCGAACTTCTTGAAGTCCTTCTCCCTAAATTCATCTAGTACGGTGGCATAAGCTTCCTAACTCCGAGAATGCGCAGGGGACCAACTTACAGTTTGGTACATTCTCGCCATCGGAAAGCTCCAAGAGCTTCTCTTTGGCAAAACTGGCAGAAATCCATGTCTTTCCGCGAACAAAGTTGACCAGCTTCTTGACGCGAGGCTGCAAGCTGGCAACAATTTGGATGCCCGATGAACCCTTGATATACCCTGATTAGCGCAATGAAGTCAAGTGCATCTGGAAATCACTTACGACACCAATAACACCGACGCGTTTCTCACCCCAGGTCTTGACGGTGTCTTCCCACTTGCCTTCTCCTTCCTTAGTCTTCCAAGCTGCACTGTGAATAAGCTCTCCTTCGAAGCTCTCGATTCCTTGAATATCGGGCCAGGTCAAAATACTGAGATTGCCGACACCGGAAATCACAATGTCGGCGACATCCTGGATAACTTCGGTCTCGCCCTCTTTGCCGGGGACAGGCCGGCTGACAGAGATGTGCCACTTTCCTGCGGCCTCGTCGTAGCGAAGGCCGACTACGCGGTGCTGGAGCTTGATGAATGGGCGCAACTTGTACTTGTCGACGACTCCCTCGATGTACTCGCGAATTTCAGGGCCAGGGACGTAGAATTTAGACCAGTTTTTCTGTTGTGGAGGCGCATTGAGTACGAAACCCATCAGGAGCAGCGCAAACTTACGTTGTTCTCAAACGTCAATTGATACTAGGGAATACGAAAATGAGTATCAACGAAACATGAGACAAAGCATGGCACCTACGCAGTGCGAGGGGATATCGCAGGCCAAGCCCTGTTCGACGTGAGTCATTCGCACGGCCACTCAAGACAGCATCTGGACTTACAGGATACTTGTTAGCAAACCAGGTGCCACCGACACCGCTGTGTGCCTCGTAGATAGTCATATCGACATTCTTGACCTTTTGGCGAAGACTGCGGTTGCTCTCGGTTATCGCTGCCTTCACAGGTCGACAGTTTGTGTCTGACTTACCGAATGCCAGAAACAATACCTGATGCTAATCTTGAGCGCCTGTAACTTGCGGAGGAGTAATGATATTAACGTACCGCTATAACCAGCACCAATGACTACGACCTTCATTGGGCGCGCTGCATCGATGCAGAAGTTTCCGAGCTCGTATGTCGACATTGGGAGGGTGTCTATGTGTGAGAAGGAGAGAATATTATGGGGGGTGAGAAGGTATGTTGTTCTTCATCCACACAAACCTGGACGCATTTATAGTTCTTCCGATGTCTACCTGTGAACACATCACAGAAATTACCCGCGAGGTTTTCCGGACTCCCACCTACGTTAGACCCAGTTGGAGCGTATCTGCATCGCGGGTATTCTTAGCGGTACATACCAAGAGACACTGGAGGAATCACCGAGCTTGCCCAGGCCGGAGTTTCTCTGAGATTCGCGCATGAGATGCTCCATAGTGGTCGTCTATGGTCTCAATTTGGCCTGGGGTAGTGTTTGGAGGCGTTGTGAGCAAGGCAAACGAAAGGGTATCAGTAGCAGAGCATTGAGCAGGTCATTCGTTATCGTGTTGGTTATTAATCAAGATCAGTGAATTGTGAATATTTGGAACAATTGACTTCCTACGACGGGTTCATGGCACTAGCACTCCAGTTACAACTTCTTTAGAAGTCTTCAAAGACACATATTTTGCGCGGCTGCATGTGGACAGAGTGGTGATATAGTCAAAGCTGACGCGTGTCAGGAACAGAAGTGTAACTTGAATAGTCACCATCAGGGTGTGACGTCGGTTGCAGAAATAAGTAGACAAGCGTCGAACAATCACTCAATCGCTTGAGGTTGCTAAGCGCCAACATGCCGTATTGATGCTTCCGCTCTTCTAACATGCGAGATCCGATTACCAAGGTTGAAGCTTGATAAAGGAACATGAAGCGACTATCAATTTACATTGCGGCGAATCGAGACTGTATGGAAGAATTACACATAGGCATTGCCTCTATTCACGCGGGGGAAATCATCCGAAATGCGGCGTGGTCTTGAGCTCTATCGGCTTTTTGGGCCAGTGTCTGAGCTGCTTCAGTGGCACGTTCGATCGTGGCACGGATATCGAGGGGAGGCGAATGAACAAGAAGGTCTATCGCGAAATGTCGTCAACATCAACATCAATGATACTCAGCGGCGAATGATCGCTCACCCTTGAACATTAGGACATAGCGGGTAATTCGTTGCGTCGGCAAAATCGCTAGGTCCCTGACCAATGGCTTAAGGTGCGGTTTGCTCTTGGGATTCCGAGTAACCAAGGAGGTAATATCATCAATGTTGAGCGTTCTAGAGTGCATCTTCCTACCCCATGATCCGACACGCTTCGTCAGCAGAGCTGGGCCTTTCTCTCCAGCGATGGGACTAGAGTCTACAGGAGCACTATTGGAGCGTTTGACCACGAAGGAGTCACCGTCGGAGTTGGTGGTGAAAAATTCCCCTACCACTCTGCACCACTGTACAAGGGCCTTTTCCAATTGCTCATACGCTTGGATGAACGCGGCACAAACACCCAGAACGCTAGGATTGTTTTCCATCGCTTCTAAAAGAATGCCACTTGCATGTATAAGAGCAGGAAGTTGAGATAGCATGAGGGGAGGTGGAGGCGATTGTGTTTCCCCCTTGGCGAGGACATTCAGTGACAAGAGGTAATGGCGTTCCGTCCGAACTAGTTCCCTGCAGACAAGAAGCATTCGCCTGGCAGTGATCCACTTCTTGGAGATGTCATCGGAAATCGTGGTTTGAGATGGCGAGGAAATGTCAGGTTCTGAATCACTATGAGTTGGTGCTTCACCGGTTGGTGTTGAAGGATTCAGTGAAAATCTGAAAGTAGACCTCTCTGTCGAACGCAAGCGACGCAGTCGAAGCTCTTCAAGGAGTTCTACAAGGGATTCGTCGGTCATATGGTCATCAGAAATAGCGTTCGCCAAAGTCCAACGCCTCGATTCGGAGTGATGAGATGATAGAATGTCTGGTTGGAAGTGGTGTTCTTGTCCACCGGGCCTATCCCCGCATCTATCCTCTTGTCCAGCACTGGGCCACGACGCTCTGCGAGATGCAGTTACCTCGGCGTCAGATATTTTGAGTTTCGGCCACATATAAGTATCTCCGACACGCGATGGGACGTAGCCCGAAATCACAATCGGGGAAGATATTTCCCCAGTCCATGCAAGAGAAATGAGGGCTTCCGTCCCGATTGTATTGGAGATACAACGTGGATGGGGAGAGCGCAGGCCATGAAGTTGTGGTTTGTTCAACTGCAGAACGACATTAATGGTGATTTACACGGGTAACACCTCATACATACAGGCAGTGTTTCTGGGAATTTGACAAAGGAAGGATGCCTGGGCCTGCGGAACTGCCGGTCGAAGGTATGGAGCAGTGGATCGCTTTTCCGATGTCGGCGAGCATTATTGTGGAATTCGAGGTCCGTTGTAGTCTCCGGAACAGGTGGAGACAAGTGACTCCAGGCGGTACTCGTCGGTGATTGGATAGAGATTGTGCGTGCTTCGAGGGGTTTGGAGACAGTCTGGGAGATGGGACAAGACTCGAAATCTTTGCTACAAGAATTAGGTGATGTTGGGTATACAGCATTTTGGGTATAGGAGTGTGTTCCATTTTCATGCATAAGATCCTCCGAGTGGATCATCAACTTGGGGGGCTCCAAGGATACATAAGCAGGATTTGGGAGAAATGGGAATGCACTGGTCGACAGCGCGGAGAAAAAAGGGTAATCATCGTCAGAGGAATTAGCGCTCGAGGGCGGGGAGAGCTCTGGTGTTGAAGCCATCAGGGCAAGTCGGGGTGAAGCACAGAATTGCGCGAGCGCTGGTGTCCTATGATTATAAGGTGAATCCACGACGAGCGCAGAAGTGACATCAACAACCATATTTTAAGTATCCATGACAAATCTCAGAAATTGTGAGGTCAAACTGTGGAGTAGGAACTCATGAAGGAGGTGAGCGATGATGCCATCATAGCCCAGCATGGGTGAAACTCTCCCGGGCGCTTCAGCGACGAAATTCCTGCATGGTATTTCTCAACATGGTTGATCATGAAACCTGTGATGGTACCCAGACAGCATTGTCATGGATCGGTGGATATGTTTCTGTGGCACCACCCAGGGGTGTGATCATGGGCTTACAGCTCCTGACGACGATTCAGCCGTTGAATGAACCTGAAACCGGAAGAGTTAGCATAAGGACAGTATTTGTTGCCGGTTTATATTGTAGGCCCGGGCCTTGAGGTCCAAGGGTATGAAGTGTGTGGCTGGAAGGAATCTAGTGACTAGTAGCAAGGCATCGTTATTCAAGCGTGTGGCATAAGTGCGCTCACCGTGTCTTAGCAGTAGGTTTGCTTGTAGCGGTATGGAAACGGAGGAGAGTTCAACAGCAGTTCAAGCACGTGCCGGGTCACTCACTCGACTTGCCTGCATTTACACTGACATGCTTTCACCGTCACTCTGCTGAGGTCAGACTACCTATCCAAACCATCCCCACAGCTCGTGATACACGATTGCGGAGAAATCTCTGTACCAAGTACTGACCCATTCATATGTGGGAGCGTACCCTTCAGGACCTCATCCGAGGGCTTCGTGCCAACAAGAAAGATGAAGCGAAATTCATAGCGAAAGCGGTAGATGAAATTAGGCAAGAAATCAAAAGCGAGGATATGGAACTCAAGGCGGGGGCTGTATTGAAGCTCACTTATGTACGTTCCTCTTCTTCAACTACCTTTGTGTCGAGTTCATCATCGTTTAGCTGGACATGCTAGGTTACGATATGGGTTGGGCTTCTTTCCATGTAGTCGAAGCTATGTCATCTCCGAGGTTCCACCTGAAGAGCGTTGGATATCTCGCGGCTGCTCAGTCCTTTAACGAGGACACAGACGTGCTTATGCTCACTACGAATCTGCTGAAGAAAGTGAGAAGGGAGTCAGTCATACGAATGCATCATAGACTGATACAGAACTTGATATCTCATATCAGGATCTTAGCTCTAATCCTGCTGATATTGCAGTGACCTTGAACGGATTGTCAGCGATCATCACTCCAGACCTCGCTCGGGATCTCACAACTGAACTTGTCGCTATGTTGAATCACTCTCGCGCTCATATTCGCAAACGAGCAGTCTTGGCGATATACAAAGTCCTCGAGAAATATCCGGAAGCGAGTTCACATGCTCGACCGCGGCTGATTGAAAAGTTGGAAGACCCAGACCAGGGTGCGTTCCGTATTTCTCGCCGACAATCTTTCATCTCATGTTTCCAATTCAATCAGGAGTTGTTGCGGCCACGGTGAACGTGTTGTGTGAATTGGCGAGACGGAATCCTCAGGATTACCTGACTTTAGCGCCACAATTATTCCATCTGCTGACCAATTCAACTAATAATTGGATGCTGATCAAAATAATAAAATTGGTGAGCAAAGATATGAACCACAACATGCTTCTGTTAACGAAGATAACAGTTTGGATCACTGTCTCCATATGAGCCCAGACTTGTCAAGAAGCTACAGCCGCCCATTACTGAGCTTATTTCAACCACGCCTGCAATCTCCTTGCTATACGAATGCGTGCATACGTGCATTATTGGAGGCATGTTACAGGGCACTTCGGGCGATTCTTTGGCCCAACTTTGCGTCTCAAAGCTAGCTGCCTTCATCCAGGATGCGGATCAGAATCGTATGTTAGCTTTTCATGTTTTATGGCCCTCACTGAACATTTGTCAGTGAAGTATATCGCTCTGCTGGCTATGGCTAAGATTGTGCCCAGCCACCCCCACCTCGTTGCCGAGTATCAGGACACAATTCTCGCAAGTGTCAATGATCCAGACATCAGCATCCGCATGCGTGCGCTAGACTTGGTCACTGCAATGGTAGGCTCGGGAATATAGCTCCCTCGGACATGTGCTCAGATCCCACATCTTTTCAGGTTAACAGAAGTAATCTGCAGTCAATTGTACAGCAACTGCTTTCCCACCTTGTCCCGGACTCGGCATCATCTGTGACGGCAACTCAGTCCCTTGCACGAAGCCCTGCTACCGCCCTTAGTTATCCGATCTCTCCAAGTCAATCACCATCTTACCGCTTCATACTGTCCCAACGCATACTTTCCATTTGCTCGCGGTCAACATATGAAAATGTCACCAATTTCGAGTGGTACATATCTGTACTCATAGATCTTGCGCATATAGCCAACGTAAATGTTGGAACCGAGATCCGAGATCAATTGGTTGATGTTGTGGGACGTGTTCGTGCAGCAAGGCGTTACGCAGTGAAGCTGATGTACTCAGTGCTCACTGACGACTCGATGTTTCAGAATGCCGGGGAGGAAGGCAGTTGTTCTGAAGTTCTATGGGCAGCCGCATGGATAGTTGGCGAGTATTGCGAGTCAGTCTATCTTCCATTTCTGGGTCTCTTCTTATGCCGCTTACATCGACGTCATTAGAGAACTTCCTGCGCCTGAAAGACTGCTCCCACATCTTCTTCAGCCAGAGCTTACCCGTCTCCCTCCAGAGACCATCTCCATGTATATCCAAGCCGCCATCAAAATATTTGGGTTCTGGGCTTCGGAATTGGCGCAGCGGTGGGATGAAGATGATCTGCCGACGGTTAAGAGTGCGGCAGAAAGCATATCAGAACGGATGGCCGCCCTCATTAGAAGCCTGCACATCGAGGTCCAAGAACGGGTACGTTCCGATCGCATTTTAAGATACTTCTTGATGACTCAGTGAACCTGAATAGGCCGCGAACATTCGCCAACTTTGCAATTTCATCATCGCTGATCTCAACACACATCGCTCAAAAACATCTACCCCAGTCTACCCTGCTGCAGGTCCATCGACCGTTCTGGACGATGTCGCGACCTCCCAAGACATTAACTTCCCAAAGAGCCTCTATCTCATACAACCCTTGTTCTCCACCTATGAACTCAACCCTGTCGCGCCGAATGCCCAAGCGAGCGTACCTGTCCCCGACGGTCTCGACCTGGACGCTTGGATAGTACCTCAGCCCCAAGAACCCGTCGTCGCGGTTGAAGAGGCAACAACAGAAAGAAAGAAGAAGAGTAAGAAGGGGAAAGAGAAGGAGGTCAATGGGAAGAAGTTAAAGATGTCTTCCAAGAAGAGGACAAAAGAGCCGGAGTTGCTTCAGGAGGGCGATGTACTCACACCTGTTGACCCCAACATTGAGACGCCAGAGGAACGCGAGCGGGTAAGTGGATTACTTCCGTGCCGTTGGCTTGTGCTCAATGCTACAATCTGTACAGCGAAAGGCAGAGAGGAGGGAGCAGTTGAAGGATGATCCATATTACATTATCGACGACCCGCCCCCCAAGCCAATAGAGGAAGATATCGAGGCGATCCCAGTAGTACGACTGGAAAATATGCCATCTTTACTGCCTGGTATGTCAAGCGTTATATTCTCAACAAGCTTCTAATGCACAAGACAGATGCAGCAAGTCGGAGACCATTCCTACGAGCAACAATGCAGGAGTTCTCACCATCTAACACCTTCATTGTTGAGAGGGAGGGAGAGATGCCTGAGAACGTTGTACCCCGTGAGACGACTGTGACAGCCAGTTCCGGACGTGGAACACCCCTCCAGGTTGGCAGTCTACCCAACCCAACCCATCTTTCGTCATTCCCGCCGTATGAAACGACCGATGATTTGCGGACGAGCACGCCTGAACCGATCAAAGTTGTCCGGTCCAAGAAGAAGACAGCAGGCGGGGAGAAGGAGAAGAAGAAGAAACGGCAGACGAATGCCTCTGCACCTACGGGTACTTGATTTCTTGGACAGCCGCATTGACGATTGAAATCCTTCCACTCAATGAGTGATAGCATATGTAAACGACTTTGTTGAATTATTATCAATACATTCACAGGCTGTGCAAGTATGATACTACTGCAAGGGGTAGTAGTTGGTATACAGGCCAAGGCCAAGAAAGGTGAATAGCAACCAGTGGGGGGGGGGAGAGGTTGATGGGATGGTGGAAGGAAATGGACTGTTTGGGGCAAACGAGAGGTTGTGTGCATTGCAAGATAGATAGAGAACTAAAAGATGAGAATCGCGAAGAGGAAGGCTACGAGAGCGAGTTCGAGTCAGTCCAGGAAGGTAAATCCAACAAAGCCAGCGTGCTTATTCGTCCCCCCATCCTTTCATGGTACGTCTTCCACGTGCTCAACAGAATCTACGATTTCGTTGACAAGTTCCAGCGTGACCCCTGGGATAATGCGTTCTGCCTCGGTGAAGGCCCTTTGCAATGCACTGAGAGCGATCCTCGCTTCCTGAGATGAGACTCGAGGGAACAGCTAATAGGATACTTCGAGTCAGAGCATCATCCTGAACGTATAACAACTACACACCGAAGCTATTGCGGGAAGGACCACAGAGTCTAACATTGTGGTATCAGGGAGGTCTTCCTCCAAATGGATTTCCGCCATCTTCTGGTGCATAGCCCCCGTTTTGGCCGAGTAGGTATCCGCATACTGGTCATCATAATCCTCATACTCATCTGAAGGTTCCCTCGAGACGGTGTGATGATTTCCTTGGGGTATAGCATAATCTGTAGCGATTGGTTGACCCCGACTGCTAGGAACACTTTGTACCGGAGCATGTCTGACGGTGTCTTGTTCGAAGCGTTGCTTTGAAGGTGATGATGGAGCTGAAGGAGGAAGTGGAGGGAGATCGCCTTTGGCCGTGATAGATGATGATGTCGAGAATGATGTATGTCCTCGACGAACTTGTACGGACTCGTCGGACTCGTCGGAGCCTCGGCGTCGTGGCAGATCATCGTTCTCCCAGGTAAGAGGAGGTCCGGATACTTTAATCGAGCTTTTCCCGATCGTCCTGCCTCCATGACGAACCGTACCAAAATCCCACAGATCCTCTACATCCCCGTTTCCATTGCTAATCCACCAAGTGAGCGATGATTTTGAAGCAAGTTATAGGACGTACACTTCCGCGACGTCGGGGTGTAGCTCTTCCTCCTCGATTCTCTCTCCTCCCTCTGCTCTCCATCTCTCGTGCCGTTCGATGAGTTCCGTCAAGTAGCTTGTCTTCTTAGCCATTCGGACAAACTTGTGTTTCAACAGTTCCCTTGCGGTCGGACGCTGGAAATGATGTTATCGACAGGATACTTTGGGTAACAGGACGGCACATACATCTCGAGGGTCTCTCTGCAAACAACATGCTACAAACTCCCGAAAAGCTTTCGAAAAGTTGCCTTCTAGCGTAGGTGGCGGGTTTTTGGGAATAAGGAACAAAACCTATCCACAAGACATAAATGCAACTCGAGGGAGAGCGGTGAGATTACTACCTTCATGGGATGGAGCTCCGCATATGGCGGCTCTCCTTTCGCAAGTTCTATCGCAGTTATACCCAGACTCCATATGTCGGCTTTATGATCATAACCGCTTTGTTTGATGACCTCGGGGGACATCCAGTAAGGTGTTCCAACGAAGGTATTCTTCTTCGCTGAAAGGGTGCCTGAAAGCTGCCCAGATACACCGAAATCCGCCAGTTTTACTTCTCCTCCAGCAGATAGCAAGATGTTCGCAGCTATAAAGCGAGTGAGATAGGCGATACATGAGAATAACACATATGGACGTGCCTTTAATGTCACGGTGCAGCTTTCCCTCTGTGTGTAAATAATCCAATCCTCGTAACAGTTCCCTGACAATAATAGCGATATACTCTTCTCGAAATACCCCCGGCTTCATCTATAAATATCAAATTGTTAGCACAGTCCAGCCAGGATGAAGGGGAGGGCTTGTTACCAGATCGGAGCACGAACCACCGGAGCAATATCTACGGTAACTTGGTGAATGTCGGTACAGCAGACAATCGGGGTTGTGCTCACTCCATGACAATCCACAAATGGGAACCCTTGAGGTAGGAACCATGGTATCTGTGATGGTGTGAGTGGTTTCACGAGTGCACAGATCAGACAACCAACTTGGTGACGTGTGGTGAATCAAGCTGTGAAAGAATTTGTATCTCCTGCTGGATATCCTCAATCTCATCCTCGGCACTTTCGAGGTCGATGATTTTGATCGCGACGGTTTTCTGGGTCCGCTTGTCAAACCTATCGGCAAATTTGCGTTGTAACCACATCCTAGTGATTTGGGATCCAACGGTGAAACTGACCCTTTGTAGACCTCTCCAAAGGATCCCTTTCCTACGTGGATTCAGACTGGGTTAGTTCCACGAGGGAAGGGATTACCCAAGTAATTGACGCACCAATTCTATCCTGTTTAACATATAAATCCTCCGGATCCTGGGTCCGCGCATCCTGCCATCGTTGATGCGATCGTAAGTTGATCATGGGAGCTGAATGAAGAGGCGCGCACCATTGTCCCTTAAGTGCGAAATAAAGGATGCCTGTAGTTGTGGTGCTGTAGTGCGTATCTGGTATTGAGTTGAACTAAGTAGGAATGGTCAGACGTGGTGGGCCAGTGTGTCTGAGAAAGTGATAGGAGTTGGAGAGGAATGGGTGGAAGGCGGGGAGAGTTGGAAGGGGAAGAGAGACAAGTTGGAGGAAGGGAGGGTGACTTAATTAATGCACCTCAAGAGCCCAGCCCCGTTGAGCGCCTTAATCAACCCCAGTCACAACTACCATATATGGCAACACCTACCTGACCCTCCGCCCCTCAGCTCGCGTCGCGATGCGTCAACTTGTCTCACTGCTAATCCGCTGCCAGAACAACCGCACAATGCGACAATTAAGCGCACCACTTGGATACACACCCGCACACACACAACTAGATACCCTTGCTCACTCCACCTCATTTCTTTCTGCTGCCTTCTCACATGTCATTGTCTCGGCCATACTGCAACAGCCGGGGAAATTCCTGCCAGCCCCACTTTTGTCCGTCTCCTCCCTCTCTAGTGTTCCCGCTGCTTGATCCACTTTTTACTTCATTCTGCCTTGTTTCTGTCTTTTCAACTTTTTTTGATGCGCCACTCCGGGCGTCTAAGCTCCCGACGGTCCGCCCCGCTTCTCTCCTCTTGGAGCGAAGCCAAACGCACCACACTGCAGTCGGTGCGAATTCATACACGAGGGCGACAACCTTCGGAGAAGAAGAGAAGGATCAAAGCCAGTGCCTTGCCAAGACCCAGGAGGATCGACTTCGCCTGAGGCGCCCTGTTGGTATCAGTAAATGGGACTGACAACCTGGATGGGTATATGAGACGTGCCAGACCCGCCGAGACCGCCTTCCAAAACCTCAGCTCAGAGACCGCGGCCCAGAAGAATTGACTCCTACTAGACTCGGACCTACCTCCACAACTGCTCCCGCAGGTATGCACACAACGAGAAATAAACTCCCAAGAAACGAATGATTGACGCTAACACGAGATCATATCTTGTCCTCTGGTACCCAATAGTTTTAGACGGTTTGACAAACTTGGATACTGGCTGTCTACCGTGACTGGCTATCGTTTCGGCCGTTTTCAGAATCCAGACTATCCCACATAGCCATCCTCTTACAGTTATTAATGGCGCTGCTCTCCCACTTCCTTACCCCTATCAAACCTGTTCTCTGACACCCAATGTTCGCCTCTACCAGCGACCGATAGAACGATAGGAAGGGAACGTCCATCACCGCTATCTCCCTATCAACAATCGACTCCAGAACGGCTTCCAATGCACCCTACGTCGACCACGATACAGAATCAGATCAGTGCTCTGTAATCACGAAGTTACTTCGACACCATTACCAAATGACTTGGAGATGCACACAGGTAACATAAACCTGTGCCAAAACCATCTATTGTTCCACAAATTTCGAAACCGAGGACGACGATTCTCAGGATCAAACTATATTTACACTCGACCGACTGCGGTGGTGTGGGATGAGAAGAGAGCTCAACGTCGCTTCCCATCACAAGACCCCCTACACTGTTCCCCAAGCACTATAAGGCACCACCAGCCCTACAAGTACAAACCATCCAGACATCATTAGCTGAAAATACACCACCATGATAAGCCACATGTCTTCCTGAAGCATTACGCTCGACTATCGTCAAAATGAACCCTTGTGGATTGGCTCGGGTTTCCAGCAGTTCCGCAAACGCCGTATATTCGAGAAAACACTGCATAAGCCTTATCCATTCTTGGCCTTTCATTCCCGCCTTCATGAACACCAACAACAAACCAATTACCAGCCACCTTCGTTGACGTATACACCTCACACTATCCCTTTACACATCGCTCGACACTATTATTCCATTTTCCCCTGCCTCATGATTCTCGAGAAACATCAGTCCAGCCAACCGCCAAGCTAAGAAAAACGCCACCCAGGTTCCATAATTACTGCCTACTATAATTAGCACCCCACTTGCCAAAAACCACCACCAAGATCTGTGCTCATCTCGCATTCCAAATCTCATAATCGCCATATTCACACGTAAGCCCCCCTCCAGAACTGACGAGCACCCGAAGCGCCACGTCGAAAGGAAGGGAAGACAAGTGGGGATCGTATCCAACCGTATGGTAAGCTATTACCTTGATTGTGTTGATTTGTACCCGAACATCCGAGTTTCTCCAATTGTCGATGTCTCCTTGTGGAGAATGAAAGAGGGTGTCTGGTTTCGCTGTGGCGCAAAAGTCTTCATCCATATTTTCCAATTGTTGTCAATCTCCTACCCTCAGTATCGAAGGGAAAGGAAAGGCAAGACTGAAGAGAAGGATGATATTATTGATATATTTGACGCCCTGCACTACATGAAGAGTATGGCCACCGTTCTCGCAATTACAGGTACTGACGGAATGGACTAAGGATATCTACACGGATTGACACCGGACAAGTTTGTTTTGGAGTTACCAGAATGACGGGTCCGAGCATCTAACAGGACCATGACCCGAAACATTGGTACTTTGGGTTAACAGGAATGAAAATAGACCGAACGGGTTGAAGGAGTACGGAAATTCGACCATTAGTTGCGTTAGTATATAGTCGTATAGGATAATGCGGTCATCCTTCTAGACTGAGGAAGATGCTTGAGTCGTGGGTAGGAGATTCTTCAATCTTAGTGTGTCAGCTGCGTTGGGCAATTATAATACAATCAATTTGGGTTTTCGATGCTCCTGAGGACTCGGTGAGCACGTGGCTAGACTAGGTAAGCGTAGGTAGACGAACCGGGATGTGTGAAGTTTCATGATCCACATGTACGAATGCGCGTTCGACGTTCGGGAGTACTTCAATCTTATCTTGAAGTTGCTGGCTGATGTCATGGGCCTTCCATAGTGGTGTATTAGCATCCATCACAACATCTATTTCCACGAAGTATTCCTGGCTTTCCCATCAATGACGACCCGGACATGAAATATAATACAGGGCTTACAGGTCCACTGTGATAAGCCCTGACAGTGTCAATCTTTACAATCTCGTCGCTGAATGTTGCGGCCTTGAAAATCAACAGTTGAAGGAAGTCATGTGGAGCTGATTTTCCCGCCAGGAGCTCGAATTGACCGTAGATAGTGCGGCACCAAGCAACGATGATGCCAGCGGAAATCTACCATGAGGTACACGGGTGTTTTGACTCTACGGAGGACGGACTACTCACAATGATACCACCCATGGGGTCAAGATCTAGGTCTCGTGTGAGCGAGAAGTAAGAACAGAAGATGGGTACGAACACCAGCGAAGTTTGCTACCACCGGTGGACATAAGAATGCCTTGGAAAGTTGCGTTAGGCGGACATTCCTAACGGTTACGGGAAACATACCAAAAGAGTTGATCCATAAGTCGTTACGATGGTCCTCCCAAAGGACCTGAACTTGACTAGAACGTTTGCGAATGGAAAACGAGTATACGAACAAGATAAACTTGACAACTACAGAACGAAGTCCAGAAAAGATACAGGGACAAACGAATAATAGACCTACCCAAGGCAGCGCCAACCGCGATGATGGAAGGGAGGTGGAACGTCTGAAGATCATCACCTTCTTTGGTGATGATGGTCCTCATGGACTCCACAATGACGACGAGACTGACGGAAGCCATACTTTGACATTGACGTTTGAGTTGTGGCACTCGGGATGAGGAAGTATACTCACAGGGAACCTGAAAGCGGATCAGCGACGAGGGTTTTCAAATTCGAGGAACGTACCATAGACAATGTTACCAATGGTCTCAAGGCGCGATCCTCCAACGGGCCATTTATTAGAGTCAAGCCTTTGAGCCTTCTTATGCAGCCAAAATAGCACAACATTACTTCCAATGTCGAACACGGAATCGATACCAGTAGCCAGGAGCGACAAGGAAAGGGAGGATATAGCAGCATACACTGTTTTGGTGGTCAAATGGAGTCGAATGCACGAGAGTCCGGGGCTCACTCTGTAGTACACATAGTGCAATGTTGGATATCAAACTACCATACACCGCGATCTTTACCTTTAGCACGTGGTCAGGGTGAAGTAGGGAGGCGGAAAACGTGGCATTACTGGTAGACGTGCAGCCTCTTCTTCAGATTGAGCTTCCTCGGTGTGCTCTTCCATGGGTTTGAGAAGCGAGGTAATGAGCTAAAGTAGAATGAGAACGAAGGAGAATCCGGGGCAACAAAGCATAAACTGACATCATTTTGCCGGCGTTGGTACTTGGCAATGCGCCTGCCCCTCTTTCTGCTGCGCAGTTGAGCGAGCGTTTCGTCGTCAACGATCCCGTCTCGAAACTGATAAGGGTCGGAGGCCAAGATACTGCCGGAGGCGGATGCCCTTTCAATATCAGCGTCCAATTTAAAAGGCTGATCTGGTACCGCTGCGTCGGGGGCCTAGTGGATTGGGGGGCTGAGGAGTGATCGGATGACAAAAAGGAGGGGGAGCTCACTTTGCTTGTTACGGAGGACTTTGAGGTCGACGCAGAGGATGATTCATGGCTGTTGACCATAGCGAGTACGGGTAGGGAGGTGTAAATGGCGAGGAAGAGCCAGACGGAGGGGGGGATGTGGGAAGAACCGAAACAATGGAACTGGGGTAATCTGATCAACCCAATCTCCCAAAACAGTGTTACCGCTCGTTTGGATCCCGGTACTTTGGGTCTCTCGCTTGCGCCCACCGACCAAGTCCTTTGTCGTCCTCGTCGTTGTTCAACGAGTGCCACAGAGACAACCACAAAATTCCTGTTATCATCCCTCATCAAAGTTCAAAGCCCGGTTCAAACCCAGCTTACCTGCCGAACATTCACGTAGGTCCTGTCGCACGTGCGTTCTCATCTCTCCCTATGCCCGACAACTCTGCCGCCGCGAGTCTCGCGCCCCTTTTCATCGCCTTTGCCTTCCTAATGTAATGTCCCCTTGATTACTGCTCTGTCTGCTCTAACTCAGCCTAGTGCTGCCGCCTTGTTCTGGTGTCTCATTTCGTCCTGCCTCGGAACGTCTCTACACCAAGCCCTTGGGAGTCTATGGCAAACCAGTCGATCGACAAGCTTGAATTCTTACACGCGAACCCGGCGTACCCGTGCAGAGGATGAACTGTGGGAGATGGAACTCAGGGGAAGGTCTGGTTGACGAGTCTGCTACACCTATTTGTAGTCCAAGTCCAAGTCCACCATACGTGTCGTTCTGGTCGCTCCTGGCCCGATTCGACGCCCTCCTTTTGATGCACATTGACACCAGGATTTCCCAATGTGCTCCTATAGCTCTATTACGAAGTCGCCTATGAATCCCAAAAATCTCTCGCACCACTCCGACGCACACGTAATGGAAATCTCCACTAGTTCCACCGCTTTGCTTGTAACTCTCGCCGTTCTTCGTCCCTCGCCCTCGCTACCCCAACCGTTAATGCTCAATGCTCAAGATCAGAGCGCCTCCAAATTGTCATATATCCGTTCTGAATACCTGGGAGCTTAGGGAACTGGATTCTCTGACTGTCATCAGTCAGGATTATCTCATTTTCGGGGAACCCGAGGCTACTTCTATCGCTCTCGCCGCTTTATCTGGCGGCGCGTCCATTGACTCTGTTACTACCTGACGATACCCCCCTATATTATATATTCATGCAGTTTAATGCCAACTTTTGTCTTTTATTGTCATTATCATATTTATGTATTAGTGTTTGTGGTGCACGAGACTTAACATCATTACATCTGATCGCCGTTGTTATGTGCCTAGCTCGACGACAAAAAGACACTGGACGTCGTGGTAATGACAGCAGTCCCCGTCTCAGTCTTTCCTCATAGACTCTGGGCTCATGCCACGCCCAAAGCCCCTCTCTAACCTCTCATCCGGTGTCTATATCAATGACCCCGATCAACAAGTCCTAACGCCACGAACCCCTCGCTCGCGTTTCAATGGACGTGGCGCTGCTGAAGAACAATACGACGACATTGATCACGTTAACGATGGCTCTGAGAACCAGACTGTTCCTCTCCTCTCCACGGATGCTCGTCATAGAGACAACAACAACCTCACTGGCAGGTCCAAAGGGGTATCCAAGTCCCAACGGCTCCGTTCCATAACCAGATTTGTCGACATACCTTTGATACTCGGGACGCTGCTCGCGTGTTTTCTATTTGGCCTTATCGTGTTTTCGTATAAGAACCCTGGGCGTTTGCAGGAATACGTCGGTGCGAAAGCCCCTAAACAATCACCGGTGGCGGAGGCGGCCGTGTATACACCACTACCCATACCACCACCGGAAGCTCCGCTACACCCATCACAATATGTCGCGCAGTGCAAAGAGCTCAATCAGGGATTCATGTCCCATGGAGATTACTGGGATAAACCTCACATGGTTATGGGTTCCAATCACGGTGTGGAGGATGAAAAAGTCGCGGACGACACGTATCCGTTACCAGAAGGTGGACGTACGGGTATCTGTTCGAAGACGGTCACATACTTGTTGGACGGGGAGGTTGGCCTGCTTGCAGATCTGGCGTTGATCGCGCAGGCTGCTGCTTTGGCCCGCGAGGTACGCACCTTCCTCGTATATACAAAACCAGTTATCAACGGTAGGGCAGAGGAATAGGACGTTTATCATTGACGATACCTATTGGAATCGTGGCAAGTGAGCACGCTTCACGACACCCAAGATCGTTGCCCTTGCTGACTGCATATAGGTGGGGAGACCATTTTGAGGATTCGTTTGCGCTGGAACCCGGTCCTGAACCCGGCTGCCGCGCACCCCATCCGAAAGGTGTGTCTCGACGCAATCTCCTCTTGGGTATATCATTGAAAAGGGTTACAGAGCTTGTTGCTTGCCCTCGTATTGCAAGGTAAAGGTTGTCCTCCATCTCATTGTAACACCAGTTCTAACCAGGTGATACAGACACTGGGTAAATTATTCTATTACTTCAACTTTCGGAGTCTCATCTTAACGTTTGATACCATTCACAGGTGATTACAGCCCATACAGCAAAGTACCATTTTGGACACCCTTTTTCTGAACACTACGAGGACCCGTAAGAGAGCAGCCATTCTCCTTTGCCGCACTACTCATAACACACTCGGCACGTCAGATACGCGCATAATTTGAACCGTCTTCGACCTATCTATGATGCTGCACGAGAATCCTTCATCTCTACCATCCGACCCAACAGCGAACTCGGCGGCCTCATTCGTTCTGCCCGTAACGAACTCAAAGAATCCATTTCCGCGCAGAAACAAGCATCGAAGGCCTCGTACATGTCTGTCCATATCCGGCGCGGGGATAGAAAATTACGGTTCTCGACTTCCAACTTTCCATACACCCCAATGTCGGAATACACCACCGCAATTCAAGCCACACAGGGCCGGCTCCCGAACGTCCTTGCTGGCTCTACAATTTACTTCGCATCAGACTCTCCCGGTGCAGAACGCGAATTCACGGACGCATATTCCGGGAGCTTCTTCTCCCTTCGACGAAGTCAAGATCCTGTTCTCAGGCAACTGGCGAGTACACAGGACTATGATCAAAAGGAATTCAACGCGCTTAGCGAGGCTGAGAGGATTCGATTGACGAAGGGTATGATTGTCGACTTTGCCTTGGTTAGTGGAATGTGGGCTTGGAGAGGAGATCCTATTCCAGAAGCGGGCATATGCACCGTCAGGTACGGTTACTCAGGCTGTTGAACTCTTTCTGTGTATCCCTTATCTCTGGCACTTCCATAGCTCAAACGTGTGCAAGATGATGGCTGTCGGACTGGGTTGGGATAAAGCTTTTGGCAAGGTGGATAAGATGGGATCCCTTGACGAACGACACAAAGGATGGGTTGAGATTGAGGAGAAAGGCAGAATTGTACCCGTCTGGACCGCTTTCGAATTATTCTAAGGCAACCCTTTAGCATAGTCAAGCATCTATATCTTATATTACTGTCGTCACTTTTCTTGTCAGCAATCACCAGCTCTTGTCCAGTGATCGCCCTGATTGGTGCAAGCCAATATCAAATAGTATCGACCAAGATCCCCCGAGCGTAGCCGAGCGTTCGGTTCTGAGCTCGATCGGTGACCGACCTCTTGGCACTCTCTTGGCTAACCTTGAGGGACCCGATCAAGCAGATACTTGTGATCAGTTATAATCGCGCAATCCCCTCGAACCAGGGGGGTATATCACGAACAGTGCGATCCGGATGCAATACCTCCGAAGATGGGTTGAAACAATAATACATGTGTACGAAGGACACTATGTCCTCGTATTTAATACACAAATCGGAAATCTAGGCGCTGGTTACCAACATCCTTGGTGTTGTTAACATAGTCTTGTTGTTCCTGCATCCAGACGATTGGGTTAAGGCAGCGTTTAAAATGGGAAGGGTTCGCTTACCTGGGGCGTCATGGCATCCCAGATCCTCTCTCGCCTGGCATTGAGTATTTTGTAGAAGAAATATGTGGAGATATAGAGTACAATGTTCATGGAAGTAATTGCAATGAGTACCCTATTACCGCGTTTGTCTAGAATGAAGGGCTGATGAGTACCAGTTCGAATTGAATGGATGCGGTGACATACATAGCGGTTTATCATCTGTACGATAGATGTTGGCCTACGTGCGCCTTGAATCAGAAATTTGACCGGAAACAAGAGTCGGCGACGCTCACATAAACAATGGCACCAGTTTGCACGAACATATTATAAACACTGGCGGAGATAGTCCTCGTCCGGACACTGTAAGAGTTCCTTGATGCCCATGCTACTTGAATAGGGTGCACGTATGGGAAACCAGTGATAAGGGTAACGACTGCATAGTATGCCCACTGTGAAGTATTTTTGTTGAAAGAGTGGAGGGCGATAAGAAGGGGTAATGCCCAGAGTTGGAGGACGATGGTGGCAGCAACCCGGCTGTTGACGAGCTCGCTGAAGAAAGCGGTGAAAAGGAGCATGATCATGCCGATGACAGTAGAGGGGATGGAGAGCAGGTTTGTCTCAGTGGTATCAAATCCGAGGTTACGCAAGGTGAGCGTGAGGTATTGCTGGGGCGGACCAACGGGCACTAGAATATGAACTAGTCAGAATGACATGTACTGCAGGCGAGAAGTAAGCCTACTCATGTGAACGAGACCGAGGCTGTAGATAGGCCAAAGTCTCCAGTCTTTGAGAGCGGTCCAGATCATTTTAACGGTCAGCCCTTCACGGTTGTGCATGTCGGACTTAGAGGGATCATCTCGCAAAACCCTATTGACCATGATAGTCTCTTCCCTAAACATGAATAAGCGCGACGCAATGGGACTTCTAGTACCGAGCCAACTTACCGTTCGCTGAACCAGCCCTCAGGACTGAACCAAGTCTTTGTCTCGCAAGGACCTGGTGGCATAAGGAACCAAGATGCAATGCCAACAACGAGCGTAAGGAGACCCTCAAGGAGGAAAAGATACCGCCATCCTTCGTATCCTCCGACGCCCCGCATTTTGAGAATACCTGTGGCCATGAAGGCACTCAGGATGTCGGCGACATAATTTGAGATCCAGAAGAACGCCAGACGAATTGGCACTAGAAATGCGTCGTTGAAATTTTCGTCGTCTTCTGGTGGAGGGAAGATACTCACGTTCCGGACCAGTGTAAAAATAAGAAAGATAAAGTACGATATCGGGAATAAATCCGCCCTGAAGGAATCCGAGGAGGAACCTGATGTGGTTTGGGGAGAGTGAAATACAAATACCCATATTGACACTTACCGGCAAGCCAGGAAGCTAGAGCGTCCTTTCAGCCAGAATTGAGCAGCGGACACAATGCTCCAAGCGACCATCTTGGATGGGTGAGAATCTGAGTACTGCGGCACTCCAACGACTTACTTGTGTTGGGACCCATACATCAGGGCCAAGGCGTTTTGAGATCAACTGCGAGGGGAGCTCTAGGAAAGGGAGTCAGTACTCGCCTTCTCGAAGAATGAAATCGTCATTTACCGGCACAGAGGAAAGAAAGCCGGAATAGCGTGTTTCCAAGATTATAATCATTGGTCGTGAGCTTCAAGTCGTCAAGCAAGTTGTCGGAGTTGGCCTGCGAAAGGTTGCTCCGGTCCAAGTCCAGAGAGAAGAACATGACGCATGCCCATATCATAATGCGGATGTCGATCTTGCGAACAATGGCCTGCGTCCAGGCGTATTCAGATTATGCGAAATATTTAGGAGCACTCAAATTAGACGGACCTTTTCTTCGCGCCATGTCCATCGTGCGAGGGGATCAAAGCGGTGCGAGTTTTCGTATATCGCTGGCGGCCGATAAGCCTCGAGGGTGTTTGGGTCATCGAAGACCGAAGGTTGTGTCGCAACAGCGTCCAGGTCTGTGTTATCACGCTTGAAAATTGACAAGAGGGCATGGAACCCTACGCCTTTCGTCGACTTGTCGAGTGGAGCAGCCAGTGGAGGGATTCCATAGACAGATTCCACTGCTGGAGACGATGCACCCTCCTTCTCATCGTCGGATGAGTCGAAGGAATCTTGCTTTTGCGCCCGAGGAGGGCTCACAAGGCGTGTGGACATAGTTGGGCCTCTGGAGTGGTATTCTCGTTTCATGGGAAAAAAGGTCTATTTATCTCGGAACGCCAAATATGATATTCATAGTTGAAGGAGATAATGATGTTGGAATATCACGCACGGGGGTATAGGCATGGCGCACTGAGGAAGCACGATGGCGCGATATTGGTGGGAATGTCTAAATGAGGTGCTACAATTGCCTTTTTGAGGAGTTCGACATGCCAAGAATGTTTATCCAGAAGCGTGTATAGGAGTTGGGGGTTCATCCCTAAAATGATCTCAGATTTCGCAAGCATAGTCCCGGGATGTGTTTTCTTTTTTTGTGATTGTCTTAAAGTCAGACAAGTGATACGAATCTGTGTAGGAGCAACATGTAACTTGAGTGACAAATTTCCGATTTGTACAACTCCCGGCGTTACAACCTTAGCCGCTTGCTTTTCACCGGCGAGGCATACCCCTTCCACGTCCCCTCAAAGCCCTCTGTGCCGTTCCGGGCGGAGCTTTCGGACCGGGATTTTGCTGTACCAGCGTAAGCGTTACTCACGAAGGGAGAGATGACGATGGACTTACCGCTTCACTCTGAGGATTGCGCACAGTCTCGTCAACGCTCAGAATCAAACACGCGGCTTCTGTTGCACTACTGATGGCATTGATTTTGACGAGACTCGGCTCCCAAACAAAGGCCTCATAATTATCGCGAATACCCGCGGCGCCATCGACGTCGACTCCGTACCATTTCTCGCCGTTGGCATGCTTCATCCGGAGCTTGTTGAGAATATCGGTAGAATCCAATCCTGCATTGTCGCAGATTTGACGAGGGATAATTTCGAGTGCCTTTGCAAAAGCAGCCATCACGAGTTGCAGTTTTCCGGGGATAGTATATGCGTGCCTTCGAAGAAAAGCCGAGAGTTCCATCTACATTCACCCGTCAATCCTAAGCTAAGGGATGCCCTAGTTTGGGCACGTACCTCAATCGCACCGCCACCGGCAACAATTTCTCCGGTACGAACGGCTCGTTTAACAACCATGAGCGCGTCGTGCAAACTCCTTTCCACTTCTTCCATGAATTGTTCAGCCCCGCCACGGAGAATGAGCGTGCAGGTTTTCGCTTTGGGACAATTCTCAAAGATGTTGTAACGTTCTCCACCGATCTGCCTCTCCTCGAATAATCCACATGTTCCCAAGTGCTCGCGTTTGATATCAGAGCAGGTAGATTGAATAGAGCCACCGACTGCTTGGACGACTCTCCTCAGATCAGCTGCAGCAACACGTCCAGCGCAGAAAATATCGCGATCTGCGAACCATTGAGTAGCAAGATCACCGATGGGTAATTTGCTGAGCACAACTTTGGCACCCGTTTTTTCGATTGCTTGCAGTTTTCGGTAGATAATCTCCCATTCGGCATCCACGATGGCTTGATAATCAGCGACTGCATCGACACGTACTTCGGCGTTATCTTTCTCCGCTTTGAGCTCGAGTTCGACATTGAGGCATAGGATGAGGGGATCGTGGAAGAGCTTGGGTTGTTGCTCGGCTCCTGCGTAGGTGAAGGTCTTTTTGAAAGCAACGCCCTTAACCAAAATCGAGTCTTGCATGGCACCTCCGGCGATCTTCTTAACACCAATTAGGGAATCGTCGAGGTCATCTTGATCGAGACACTCAATGGCGTCGACCACCATTTTCGAGAAGAAGGGTTTCTCTGAGTGGATGAGTTTTGAAGACATTGATGTAGAGGCACATTTGAGCAATAGAGAACGGAAGCGTCTGCAAATTACAAGTCAGACATTGGGAGTATCCATGCAGTGTGCACGCACTCAGGATTTGATTTATCCACCGATACTTGCAGTTCCTTGATGCGATTCAAAGCCTGATCAAATTGTTAAACACAGGAGAAAAAAGCAGCACCAAGTAAGTCTGAACGCACCAGTTGCGATGCTTTTTGAAAACCCTTGATTATGACGTGAGGGCTCACTCCTTCTTCAATATACCCTCGAACCTCTTTCAGTAGCTGAGCGGCGAGCAGGACGACACTGGTCGTCCCATCCCCAACCTCAGCATCCTGGGCTCGGGCGATATCCACCAGGGTCCTCGCTGCGGGATGTACGATGTCCAGTAATTTAAGGATTGTGGCACCATCATTTGTAATCTGGGCCTCTCCGCGTTCATTGACAATGAGTTTGTCCATGCCCCTTGGTCCAAGTGTACTGGAAAGCGTTTCTGCGATGGCGAGGCATGCAGATATATTCGACAAGAGTTGTGGATTTCCTTGGGAAGTATCAGTCCCCTCCCGTAGGAGAACGACTGTCGGTTGCTGAACTATCATGAGCATGACATAGGGCGTTGAGAGAAATGTGAGCTGACCATTGGCAATGCGCGCTGCATTGTGAATTAAGAAGTTGGAGACCAGTAAGATATGGAATGAATTTGGAGGAAGAGATTGGAATCTGTCCTTGATATTTGGACTTGTTTACACGACGCGCTTGACGCGTCCCAATTAAGCCCACTGACTCCCTTTCTCGCGTTCCTGGACTTGTGAACATGTCTGACGCGCAATCGACTGCTGCTTCACCGCCTGGCTTATTCTTTGCTGGCTCAGACGACGACGAAGAGGTCATACCGAAGTTGGCCGCTGATGAAAATGACATGCATCAGTTGGAGCCTGTTCCATCATCAGTTCCCCAGACACCGACGAAATCCCCCGCCAACTCCAATCTTTTTTTCGCTGCCAGTGATGAAGACGAAGCTACGGAAGTTGTATTATCTTCACCTCCAAGAGCTGCATATGCACCCATAGCTACGGACGATTTCGGCGACATAGAAACCGTGGACGTATCTGCGGTCACTGCGCCTCTCCCTAAAGAGTCCATAGCTTGTGAAGCAACAGAAAAACGTCTCGAAGAACCACCGAAGAAGAAGCGTCGTATTTCGCCCGCAACTGAAGCACATCCGCATTCCCTGGAGTTCCCTCCGACTTATCTGGGTGATGTCCTCGTCGAAAATGCTTGGAGCACTGTCTCTGGGAAGGGCTACGTCAAACCTGGAGAATCTGTCATAATACAGAGAGATGGACCAAATGGCGAATCTTTTGGTTCTGGAACTCAGAAAGGAAAGAGTTCGGACAAGGCCAAGAAAACAGGTGGCAAAAAGCAAGCAACGATTACGAGCATGTTAAGACCACAAACTAGAAAGCTCACGAAGAAGAAAGTGGATACTGTTGTGCGAATTGTAAATAAAAGAGGCTTCGGTACTGTATTCCCGTAATGTCGCACCTCTTACGAAATGTCTGATTAACCCTGTTCAGACTTCGCTCGACTACCGACCGAAGTGGCCGTCTGGATATCGAAGCTCTTGGACTTTGGTACGTACGCCTTCAATTGTATCTTTGCAAAGATTTTGATCTGTAGCAGGCTTAGTTGAAGTTCGCGGTACGATGACTGACTGCCCCGAGAAACTGTCAACAGGCCTGGGATTGATGGTGACATTGCACATTTACATCCTTCCCGAAGCCTTCAAGCCTTTGCGTCTCTCTAACAATGAGGAAAATAGTGGCTTCACCTTCAACGAAGGATATGAGACGCAAGAAGAAAGGTTTGTCGTTTTTTGCTTGATTCGGTAAATTGTAACCGACAGGATCTGGGATTAGTTATCTTCGAGAAAGGAAAGCTGCTATCCTAAAGTTGTTTGACGTAGTTGGACTCCGACCCCAACTTAGTGCGAAACCTAAGGCAAAACGATACAATCAGAAGTACGAAGATGCCATTGATGATCTTGCGAAACGCAAGACCGGCAAAACCAAGAAGGAGGTCGTGGGTGATGGGGAAGAGATTGAAGTGGACGCAGCCGAGGAGCTTTCGAACAACGACTTGAACCTCATTTACCAAAAGTAAGTTTTTCATTCAAATGGGAAAGGCACCAATACTTATCTTGTTATTAGAGCGCAACAGAAGGATAGCTCAATGCCCATGATGGAACCTGCCGATAGTTTTAACCTGGCTCTACGAGATTATCAGAAACAAGCACTCAAGTGAGTCATTCCATCAGTATCTTTCGATAAATATCAACTCGAAGTTAGCTGGATGTTTTCCATTGAACATGGCAAAAACGATTGCCAAAGGGTCGCGTCTATACATCCGTTGTGGAGCCGGTACATGTTTTCTTCTTTTTCTTCCCACTTTACCTATCGATATTTCGCGCTTCCAGATATGTGTTTCCTCCGGAACCCAATTTTGATTCGGGAAGCATTGACTTGACTGCCGATGAGAGGGTATTTTATTTCAACCCATATTCGGGAGAAATGAGTTTGCAAACTCCCAGGGCTGAAAGGAAATGTGAAGGAGGAATTCTAGCGTAAGTCGGCAATCTCTCATGGGGGTATGATTGGATATTTATTCATTGTTTGCAGCGATGGTATTGAGTGTTTATATTCTTTTTTACGAGCTTACTGACGAGCAGAATGACTTGTCCCTCTCAGAGAGTAAGTTTCCAAATACCGCTGTCATCACTTCAGCCCTCAAACCAACTGCCGCAGTGGGTATGGGTAAGACCATCATGATCTCGGCCTTAATACAGACCAGCCGACTTTCAAACGAGGAGATGGAGCAAATTGAACCAACGCAAGCTAGGACACGTCAACTACGCATTGACAAAGCCTTTAGGCCAGGTAACCGACAGCCTTGCCGCAATCTTCCACCATCCGCAACTCTGATCGTAGCTCCGACTTCGCTTCTGGGTCAATGGGCGGATGAAATACAACGTTCCAGTAAACCTGGCACGTTGAATGTCACCATCTGGCACGGTCAGAACCGTCTTGACCTGGGTGCTCTTGTCGAAGGCGACGACGAAGGTGATAAGATACCTAAAGTCGTTGTCACATCTTATGGGACGCTAGCTTCGGAACATGCCAAAGCTTACAAGTCTCCTGTTTTTGATAGTAAATGTTTTCTAGAACGTCCCTTTTTCGGATGCTGATAGTTGTTAGTCTACTGGTTGCGCGTCGTTTTGGATGAAGCTCATGCATGCAAGTCTCGGACAAGCAAAACTGCTAGGGCCGTCTACGGCTTGCGGGCCAGGTGGCGGTGGGCTGTTACAGGTACTCCCATCGTCAATAAGTTGGAAGATCTTTTCTCGTTACTGTAAGCTACATACGCTCATATTTCTTCTATGTCATTAACCCTATGGACACAGGAAATTCCTAAACCACAAGCCTTGGTCCGAATATGCTTATTTCCGCTCGTAGGCTCATTAATCTCCCTCAACCTCCTTGAAGTCATTCATGAGTTTTAGGTTTATCACCTTACCTTTCCTTGCCCGTGATCCTAAAGCGATTGAGATTGTCCAAGTTATCCTCGAGAACGTCCTCCTGCGGAGAGAAAAGAACATGCTTGATACTGACGGCAAGAGGATTGTGGAGTTACCGCCCAAAGAGGTCTGTCCATGCAGATTCGCCTTTCGCTTATTAACCCGCGGTTGTCAGGTCACGGTGGAGACCCTCGAGTTTTCATCTCTGGAGAGGAAGATTTATGATTCAATCTTCCTGAAAGTCAAAGAAAATTTTCATCAGCTCGAAGCAAAGGGTTTGGTCAGCAAGAATTACACGCACATATTGGCAATGCTTATGAGGTCGGTTTACGTTTTGTTCAGACAAGACACTGCCTTAACTCCTGGATAGGTTGCGCCGTGCCGTGTTGCACCCTAGCCTAGTGTTGGAAAACGAGGACTTAGAGGCAGAGCCGTCAAAGAGCCGAACTTTCGACATTGATGAGCTCGTCAAGAAGTTCAATTCTGACGCTGATGGCAACGATAGCACCAATACTGCTTTCGCTGAAGGGGTTCTAGCAAACTTAGCTGACGACGAAACAACGGAATGCCCTATATGCTTTGATGTGATGGAAACACCAACTATCATTCCTGGGTGTGCTCACCAATGGTGAGTACATGGACACAATCTCCAGTAGGAATGGTTTTCGCTCATGTGTATTGACCAGCTGTAGGGATTGTATCATGACCCACATTGCAACATGCGAAGAAAAAGGTCAGCAACCGAATTGCTTTGCTTGTGGTCGGGGCCCTATCAAAGCGAGCGACCTTCTGGAAGTCGTTCGGAAGGGACCGACTAGCTCTCAGCCTTCCGCGGGCGTGGTTCTGCGACGAAACAACTTCCAATCTTCCACGAAGCTTGAAGCACTACTGAAGCACCTACGTACGAGCTCATATAGCGTGTGACGGAAGATGGCTTGACTCAATCAAAATAGGGCGGTTGAAGGAAAACGACCCAGCGTTCCGCGCTGTCGTTTTTTCTCAGTTCACAAGTTTCTTGGACCTCATACAAATAATGCTGCAACGGGAAAAATATGATTACTATCGATTCGATGGGACCATGGACCTGAAGAAGAAGAACGCCGCTATTTCGGGGTTCAAAGAACCGTCGAAACAACCAAAAATCATGATTATCAGCTTGAAGGCGGGAGGCGTTGGACTTAACGTACGTCAACTTCACTTCATCGTAAGAAACTGCGTTCTGAAGCATAGCGTTAGTTAACAACTGCAAATCATGTCTTCATGGTAGGACCCGAGTCTTTCTGGTAGATCTTTACTCAATCACACCAAAGATGGACTGTTGGTGGAACGCTGCCACTGAGAACCAAGGTTTGTGAATCGTACACCTCAACAATGTGTATCGGCCTCTTGATGCTATTCTTCGCAGCAATCGACCGCGTTCACAGAATCGGTCAGGAAAAGACTGTCTATGTGACGCACTTCATCGTAAGTACACATTCATCTTCGACAGAACACCAACTCACGGGCGCAGGTGTCAAATACCATTGAGGGTAGGATTCTTCAAATCCAGAAGCGGAAAATGGCAATTGTTCGTGAAGCCTTCCGGGGAAGTGGAAAGGATGGCCGCGCCGACCCCCAAAGCATAGAGAATTTGAAAATCATGTTCGGAGAGGGCGACTAAATTTTTGACTAATCTAGACCACGTTGGTATCTATTATGATATTATGCTTGTATGCATTAATGCTCGAAGTTGGATATTTAATGATTGTTATTCCGGAAGTTTTGCTGATGTTTGCAGACGTCCTGAGGATTCCTCCGCGTCTTAGCAGTTAGTTTGCTTGTAGCGGTATAGAAAACGTGGAGTTCAACCACCACCACCTCCACAAATCCATTCACGTGACAACGCCGCGTCTGGACTCTTGACTCTTCCAAGTTTCGAGCTCGAAACCCATGCTGAGACGCTTATGCGCAGCTTCTGAACGTGGAAAGAACGCCGTAGCGTCATCCTTCAAGCTGTTGAGAGCCGCACGTTGGCTTCCTTTACCTAGACATCTCACTCCTTGCCGTTCCATTCAGCTCAAGAAGTTCAAACCCAAGGCCCTAACGCGCGCTATGCCTAAACAAAACTTCTACGCTGTCCGTAAAGGCAGGGAAGTTGGCATCTTTCTTACATGGTGAGATAATATTTTGATTACGAGATATAATGCACTAACCGGTTCGCAGGGCTGACTGCGAAGCGCAAATCAAACAATACCCAGGAGCTGTGTTCAAGAAGTTTGCAACAGCTGCTGAAGCTGAAGCTTTTGTCAAAGGCGAGCCATCGAATGCTGTGACAGCACAGTCACTGGAATCGACAGAACATAAGCCGAAGGGTCAAAAACGTACTTTTGCCAGTGTTCAAGACGAAAGCCAATGGGTTATTGTTTATTCTGATGGTGCATGCAAAGGAAATGGACAGGCAGGATCCGTAGCCGGGGTTGGGGTATATTGGGAACCAAATCATCCACGGTCAGCGCCCTTGTGCCGACTTTGCTATGTCTGACTCATGGACACTAGCAATATTGCAGAGAGATGCCCTGGAGAACAGACTAATAACCGTGCCGAACTGATTGTAAGTTTACCCCTTTCTTGACGCGCTGACACATGTGCCGATGATCTCTAGGCTATTATTCGTGTTCTTGAAACCGTGCCCATGAATAAGAAGAAGCTGTTGATCAAAACTGATTCTCAATACTCAATCAACTGTGAGAACGCCATGCTCATCGGCTGCGCCTGCTAAAATGTTGTCGCAGGTTTTGAACAATGGTTACCGAGATGGCGAAAAAACGGCTTTAAGACAGCCGGTGGTTCTCCTGTGAAGAATGCCGGGATCATCAGGTACTTATCAGCACTGCTTGAAGAACGAGGAAAGAGAGGTCAACAAATCCGTCTGCAATACGTGAAAGGACACAGCGGCGATCCCGGAAACGATGGCGCAGATGCGCAGGCGAACATTGGCGCTACCCTTCCACCCCGACCAGATCTGGACTGGGAGTCGTTGGAAGCTCGGGCTGGCGAGACTATCAATGCGCTCGTCGAAACACAAACCGATCAGAGAACGACAGTCCAAAACGCAAAGGCCAGAGATTCCACTGAATCTCTGACTGAACGTCCAGCTAAGATTTCGAAAAGCCTGAATTCAACATTCACGGAATCGAGTGCTCCAGTATACTCGCCCAGTAAATCGCTCAGCAAATCTCGTACACCGGTCCCTGTACCATCTCCAGCCCGACCGCCTCGTTCACCTTTCCGACCTGCCGTAGCTGGTGTAAACCCTAAGAGGGCCACGATCTACCAAAGGCCCGTCTGTCAAGCAGCTATGGATGTCTCTGGCACCCCAGAAGCTCTCGTCCCCCCAGAAGCTCCCGTCCCCCCAGAAACTCCTGTCCCCCCAGAAGCTCCCACCCCCTCAGAAGCTCTCGTCCCCCCAGAAGCTCCCACCCCCTCAGAAGCTCTCGTCCCCCCGGCGCCAGCTGCCGTTTCCCGACCTCAAACCCCTCCCCTGCACTCGTCTGATTTCCAGGCTACGAGCGTACATCATCAGCCACTACCACCTCAAGTCACGAGTGACTACGGTCGCCACCAGGCGACAAAGGAATCGGCGAAACCGTCGACCTCTCCGAGATCCCCTTTGAAGGTCTCCAAAGTTGCTCCACCACTTGTTCCAGTTTCCGCAAGTGAAATCGATTTCGATGTGAGTTGTGCTTCACTTCCAATTATCTATTTTTGACATGCATACTTTTTCCAGATGTACAAAGATTGTCTACTAGAGGGGGAGGATTGGGCGAAGGAAATCGAGAATCTGTAATCATATATGATATGATATGTTATACCCAAGACCTACATACGTCCACTTGCAAGATTGTATCAGTATTGGTTATTCTGGAGTGCTGCTAGGTGCTATCACTACCGTGTTTATGGGTGCTTGCTTCTGCTTGCAGCATGTAGATTAATAAATAGCGGGTGCAGCCGAGGTGAATGATTCTTGGCATTTCCATCAAGGATTATACCCATTTTGTATAACCCCTGAAAATTCTTGAGAATACCCTCTTCACATTGGTCTTCTCAAACGCAGTCAATCCCCTTGTCTCCTGAACAACCAACAAACTATGGAGACCGAACTTATTCGCGTCTGGCAACTCGTCTCAGAACTTAGCGAGCAGCTTACACGCAACCAGGAACTCGCAACTTCGCTAAAGAACCAGGCAGTGGTTCTCAAGGTGAATATCTCGTATCCTATAACGCAGAGCTCTTGTGACTTCTCCGGTAGAACCGAGCGGACCAATCATGCTCTGGGTTTTCTTTGCGCAGGTTCAACGTCGATATATCCCGGGGTACCTTGTCCTCATGCTACTTCACGCTCATCGGATCTAATTCAAAATAATAGAGGAATTTGACTCCGAGCTCGAACGCTCGAACGCACAAATCATCATCGAGAACCAGACATTGCTGCAAGAGAATAAGCAGTTGAGTTCCTTATTGAAGGAATACGAAACAACTATGGAAACTATTATGACCAAATTCCGCAACCATGCCGTGCGTTATCCAGTCGAATCCCTACCCACTTTATACAGAGGAATCCCCCACAGCTTGCTGCGCAACAACATGAACTCACGCTCGCACGACACTATGAAACCCTTATCCAAACCCGCGAATCTCAGAGCCTAGCGGCAGATGTAACAGCGAGTGCCAACATGCTGCAGTCTCTTCAGAGACTTTCACATCATTTACAATCACTTCTACGACTCATGGCGGGTGAAGAACCCCAGTCTGAGGCTTCGTCCTCTCCACTGCCCGACTCTGGCCCCGACCCCATTTCCCTACCGCAAAAAATCGAAGAACTTCAACGGCTCATGAAGAAATTGGAAGAACACGCCAACAACGAAATTGTGGAGAAGGGGCGGCAAGACTGGGCGTTGCAAAGAGAATGGGAAATTCGGAGATTGGAAGAAGAGAACGCGGTGCTTAGAAAGGCGCTGGAAATCGACGAGGAGAATATGGAAGCAAAAGGACTTAGAGTTGACGCTGGACAAGTCGACATTCACCGGACGATGGTTATTGCGAACCACCGCGCGCAACCCGACAACTCGTACTGGGCAGGAGTACCCCTAGAACCTACGACGCATCTACAACGAGCACCCGAAGCACAGTTTCTATCACGGCTAGCGATACAACAGCAGGGCCAGCCACAACAACAACCAGTTCAACAACAGCCGCAACCCAAGCGCACAGGAGGTGTGTGGGGCGGCACCATTCCGGATCGGAGAGAGCGTAACAATGCAGCTGGTCGGCCACTGACAGCGTTTGGAGGTCAAGCTCCGGGCTCATTGACGCTATGGTCGTCACAACCCGGTTCGCCAGCACCGCCTGTTGTGGAACGGTCATGGCAGGCACCAGGATCTAGTTTAGACTTGACATCAGGGTTCTCTTAGATCTACTCGGTTTCTGTATATTATTTGTACCATAGGGCTATTCGTTGACTGGTTACCCGGATGGAATAGTAAAATACTAACAAACAGGACCCTAGCCCTTCTAAGCGGACTGTCATCTTCCAATGTCTCTGGCGACGCTTCCTGGGGAGTTGTACACAGCGATTATAGAACAACTGGACCCCTCGTCCTGGACCCAAGTTGTGCTCTCATTATCCCGCGCTCTGCCCTCTGCGCCCATCCCCGTCCAGCTGCTCTTCCACTCAATCCGAATTAGACATCCTCGACAAGCCGTCGCTCTGTATTTGCGCTTGCGCAGAGCACTAGACACCACCTCTACCTCAGATGCTTCGTTAAATCCGTGCACAACCTGGGTAAAGGAATTTTCAGTGGAGACCTGGGCGGCGGACGCAGACGTGATTATCAATATCATCCGTTTGCTTCCCAACCTGAATTGCCTCGACGTGAGGATTGGCCCAAGTAATTTTTCACCAGAACACCTGGAACAGCTATTCGAGAATCCGATTGGTGCGTTAAACCGGCTGTCGCTCAGGTTTAGGCCTTAGTGAGTCTCCCTTTTTCTTTTGCCCCCTTCCGAACATTGATGTGAATGTGCAGCGTGAAAAAAGCTTCCTACTATCAGTTCCACAAGGTGTGATCTTGAGGGCTTGAGTGGGGAAGCTGAGCTGACCACACGCAGGGTGTCTACTTTGACTCAACTCTTTTGGCATTGGCCAGATGGCCACCTCAGAAAATTCCAGCGATTTCTATCATCCAGGACCCCCAAGATACAAGCTATGACATTCCTCAGAAACAGTCTTTTGCTCAACCTATCGTATTCTTTCTCCTAGATCCTCACCTATCCGTCTTGATTCATTCCCCGTCCATCGCCCATTCCGTGAAAGCGCTCCGCCTACGAATACCATCAAGACCTGTGGCAAGGGCCCTATGCATGTCACCAGGTCGAACGGACGCATACCACTCTCTGGACGCGTCGCCCGTTGTTCCCGACCTCGACTTTCTAGACTTGTCTACGTGCGGCCTTATAGAAGGAGAACTCGACATGGTTCTTGCACGATTTCGAAATCTCAAGCACCTAATCATAGATGGGTGTACGGTTCTACGAGCGGAACTTCGCCAAGGAGAATGGGCAGCACTTGGGAAGCGATGCGCGCTTGTGGGTGTAAAGCGTGCACGAGATCGGGAGAAAGAGCTGAAGGCATGGTTAGAGGAAAGACTGGTCGAGGACAACCAGACTCTGGGCAGTGATGGTGGACCTGCTCAGTTGGTCATCAGCCCTGTAAGAGAGGAACCTCGAAGACAGAGACCGGGCAGAAGAGGTTTGGCGACTGCGACAATATCACTTCGTGATCGCCCCTCCAACGGCCCGGCCCAGCCCCTCTCTGGCAGAGACCTCAACATGCCCAGACCACCTATACCCAGAATGCGGATTCTACCTTTCGTACCAAAGCTTCAAACATTGGCAACAACCACTGTGCTAGAAATTGAACCTTCTAGACATTCGGCCATTCGTGCAGAGTTTGAAACAGGATGGGCCGAAGGAATTGCACAACTTGCAGTCACTCGGGCAAGGATGAGGACGAGTTCACGAAATGGCGTTCGCCTCTTGCGCTTTGCTGAGAATGCCGAGGAGCCCCAGAGCGATGAAGATCTTTGTGTGGAGGGATTGCGGGACGTGGACGCAGATGATGACGATGCTTTCACCGTATCCAGCGATCCTGCGCCTATATTGTGTCTTGCCGGGCCTAAAAGAAGTGAACATCACGCGCCTGGTTGTGGGCATTCTGTCGGGTGGGATATATGGCGAGAGCCTGGGGAGGTCAATGATAATTAGATAGAGATAAAGATATTGTTCTTACTGTAGGTTATCAGATATGTATATCATGGGTATTCTAGGCTGATAACATGACCATTCCTGTCAAAACACAATGTACCACAACTGTGCTCCAACCAGCTTTCTTTCCCTATATCACCTACTTCCACCTGAAATATGGACTCCCCTCAGAAGTCAAGTAGTTTCCCTACTACGAAAATTGCCGCTCTCGCCCGGATGAAATCGCTCGCCAATACGATCACATCCCGACGGCAAAACTCCAAGATCATCTTTCCACCACCTTCATGGGAAATCGACAAGCTCGTCATCGACAGCAAGAACGGCTGGAACCAGACGAAATTCGAGCCTCCGTCTAGAACACCCTCCGGAGAAGAGGCTATTGCCAAACTGGCCGAGTCTGTTGTGTCGACAGAGGTGCCCGCAGCCCTGGAGCCAGATAAACCAGAGCCCTTGACATTTGCTCAGAGGATTAGGGAGCTTCTTGAGTCCCTCCCGTTTTCTGGAGCCTCGACGACTCCACGACAGCCAGCAGATGTGCCTGATGCTCAGGTTCTGAAGGCAGAGGACGGTTCCATTGGACCACCGGTGCCCCCGGGCGTTGATCAAGACTTGGTGCAGATGTTATCTTCGGAGGAGATTATGAACGGAGACGAAGAGGAACTTGGGAAGGAGAAAGCGGAACGACAAAGTATATGGAGTATATTATCGAAAATGCGGCGGAAAGGCAAGGAGAAAGACGTAGATGGAGTCCAACAATTATCGGCTTCCGCTGGATACGCAGAAGATGGGTTGATGATCTACACACCTCTCGAGCCCCTCGACGATCCCAGAGTTGAACTGGCAGAATCGGTTTCTATTATGGATGCTTCAAGCACACCTAGCTCTCCCGTTCCAGTGCAACCGAGCGAGGATGTCGAATGGATGCCCTCGACAACACAAATGTCCGTATATACTACTTGGTGGGGATACCGACTGTATCTTCCTCCAGCTGCTATGGCCACACTCGACTCTGTATCTCTCAAGGCAGCGGCACAGGCGGCCATGGTGACGAGTGCTTTGAAAGGCCTGTTGAACAAAGTACCCAAAATGCTTGTTCCGGCTCAGTTCAGGCCAGCCCTCGCGATGATGCAGAGGCTGGGACCTGTCGTTGGATTCATTGGCGTTTTCATTGCTTGGAGCTGGAGCAGGATAAAGAGTCATGATAAAGGTAAGTGGCTACCCGTGGAACGATTTATTTGCTCACGCCATGATCCACCAGGGAATGGAGTTGTTTTAACGGCGACATGGGTCTTACCAGTCGCCCTCATACCCATGGCATGGGACGCTGGTGACATCTACGGGCCCGTCCTTTTACCCAAACCCGAGGACCGCATACCACCGCCGACTCAGACGGAAGAACCCCAGGGCAAGAAGAGTGATAAGCAACAGGAAAAGAAGAAAAAGAAAGGCTTCTGGCACCTGTAGTACGGCATACCAGTGCAAATTTATTCCTCTCTTACATGTTACCACATCCGTTCCATTGTAATTTTCCCCCCGGTAACGTAGGAAATACACGACGGGTCCGAAGTGAGTGCAAGACGAACCAAGTCCTTGGTCAGAATGACTCGCTCGTTTCTGACTGCCAGCATCCAGAAGATCGTTATCATCGGTTCCGATTTATCTTTGACATATAAGAGTCCTTCTAAATTTTGGGTCCTCCAACCCCCATGGCTGCGACCAACACCAGTGTTTTCGACCTGACGACAGAAGCCGGAGTGGAGGGTTATCTCGACAATACCCCATATGCTTGCACCAGGGCAGAAGCATTATCTGGTGGATTAGGAAACTACGCTTTCAGGCTGCATCTTCGTCGACCTTATGAGGGGCGCGAAACCGTAATTCTGAAACACTCTCGACCCTACGTCAAGGCCTTAGCCCATATCCCTCTTCATATCGAACGGCAGGTAAGAAGTTACGAGATTCAATCCTTTTTCCCTACTGACGAAGGTCGTAGTATTTTGAGGTCGAAGCTCTGAGGAGGGTCAGGGAATGGTCACCTCCAAACGCGTTTGTCACGGTGCCCACTGTCTACCATCACGACGGGAAAGAGCATGTGATTATCATGGAGGATTGTGGATCGACCTCTGTGTCGTTGAAGGAGTATATGCAGCAGGGCAAATGCTCTGTTGAAACCGCTCATCGGATAGGCAGGGAAGTAGGAGATTTCCTTGGAAAGCTCCACGCGTGGGGTAGAGCCAATGCCGATGTATGCGAATTTTTTGAAGGGAATCATCCAGCCAAGATCCTCTCAGGCTGGGTTTATTATGGGCAGCTTCTACCAACATTCGAAGAGGGTTTGGAGAAAATGCGGGATCCGGACGTTAAGCTCAGTGACGAGGAGACCAATGCCTTGAGGCAGATTTGCGAGGAGACATGTGGTGCTATGAAAGATGCTGCAGGAACGGTAGGTCCTTTTGTCGTTCCTCAGTTTCAGATTGGGTAACTAACTAGTTACGCAGGTTGTAATGGGCGATTTTTGGCCGGGGAACCTTATACTCAGTTTTGATGGTGCCGGTGATGTGACACAGATCCGGGTCATTGACTGGGAACAATGTAGGCCGGGTCTCCTGGGCGTAGAGTTGGGACAGTTCTGCGCAGAGCTGGTCCTCCTTATGCGGTTCAATACCGACATCTGCAATGACACTGCAAGAATCCTGCTAGACGATTTTCTCAAAACTTATACAACGCATATTACACCAGATCTGAAGATATGCAGGAGGACAATTGTGCAGCTGGGCGCACATCTAGTAACATGGACACCTAGGCTTGAGTGGGGAGGAAAGGAGACGACGCAAAAGGTTGTCAAGGAGGGTGTGAAGCTAGTGCTGGAGGGGTACTCGGCGGAAAAGGAGTGGTTAGGGAAGTCCCCCATTGCACCTTTGGTCATGCATGTTACGTAGAAATAACACGGAGTCGACGGGCCGCGAGGAACCAAGTTGTTGATATTGCACCTGCATCGTCATGAGACCTTTGAGCACCAACCTACGTTTAACGAGTGACCTCTGCTCGCCGCATCACCCCCGCCTCGGATCGCTACATGATTTAGCTAGACTGTCAGCCTGTGAATCAACCTCGTGGTTTCTTTGTCTCGTGCTTCTTTGCATGTGTGCTCTCTTGGACTTGGCATCTTTGGATTGACTCTCGAAGGAAAAGAAGTCTACCAACACCGAGAAGTGATCAGACTCGCTGATGCAAAACAGATGCGCTGATCTCCCGGGTCCTCTAAAAAGCTCTTGGCAATGGCATTGGTCAAATACAAGGTTTTACTCAACGTACTTCAAAGCGTCTCTTTGGCGACAGTTCCTCTGCCATTCCATTTCTACAACGACTTGACGCAACTTTTTTCAAACAAGAACGTAAACTCTCGAGGGCCGATGACGAGGAGGCATGTTTGGGCTTGGTACTGACAATCACTTGCTATGTATATTTTGGTTCCGTCTTTCCATTGCACCCGTTGGCTGTTCGCTTTTACAGCTTCTGCCGTCCCTGCGAAATTGCATCCGCTTCAAAGCAAGCCTCCAACCAAGATCATGACCATTCCTGCGGTCACCTCTATGGTCATCTACTTGGATATTCTCTGCGTATAAAAACGAGAACAATACGCCAGTGTTTCACCAGTTGGAAACAACCCTAGTTCAATCACCCCAAGGATCCTACAAAATGTTCTCCAAGTCCTCTCTTATCTCTCTCGCCCTCCTCGCAGTCTCAGCTTTTGCAGCGCCCACTGCAGAACTGAGCGAGCGTCAAGCTTGCTCAGATGTCTATGTCTACTTTGCTCGTGGTACGACTGAAGTCCCAACGCTGGGCACAGTCGTCGGGCCGGGCTTCTCCCTGTCCCTCGGCGCCAAGCTGAGAGCCCGTGGAATGTCACTCACTTTCGAGGGTGTAGACTACCCCGCTACTGTTGGTGGGTACCTCGCTGGTGGTGACGAGGGCGGTGCTAGGACTATGGCGAACTCTGTTACGACTACCGCGAGCCGATGCCCGAATGCCAAGATCGTCATTTCTGGATACTCGTAAGTAGCATTGAACTCGTGTTATCTGCATATCTTATTAAATACTGGGTTCGTGTAGGCAAGGTGCTCAGGTCACCCATAAAGCTGCTGCACGGCTTTCGAGCAGTATCCAAGGTCGCGTTGCTGCTGCTGTGACATTTGGTGACCCGTATCAGTTCGACGCCTACCCTGGCGTAATCAACAGTCGCAAGTTGATCTTTTGCAACGCCGGTGATCTCATCTGTCTTGGACAACCCGTCGTTCTCGCACCTCATCTGGCCTATGGCTCTGTATGTATTATCCTTGTCATTCTCAAGTTTTATCGCATTAATCGGACAAACCTCGCAGGACGTCGACGAAGCAGCAGACTTTGTTGTTGCTCATGTTGCATAATGATATCAAGTGGCATCGCCAAGTTGAAGAAGTCCTGAAGAAGTCCTGTGTCTTGTAGTATAATTAGACCCATTTTGAAGTACATAACCCGAGTCTCAAGTTGAATTGAATCGGAATTTTGGATCGAATTTGAGATCTATGGACCACTCGGAGGCTAAGGACAGGGAAATCAAGGGACGGCGGTGAGGCAGGAAGTCCTGGAGGTGGTTCCGTTGGTGTTCCGTTGCCGAACGAGACGTCCATCTTTTGTTCGGTCAACGCGGGGAGTTGGGAAGCATCATACTCTTAGTCCGTTGTGCAGGGAGACACATCGCAGTATATATATACGTTTACTTGTACACGAGGAACATAAACCAGGCTAAAGGAACCAAGAACTGCATAGACCTGAAACAGGAAGGGCACGAATAAAAGACAAAAAGGCACTATAAGATGAATTGAATGTAAAAGGGGCAGAGGGTCCATGAAGAGACGGCGACGATGGTCATGGTACAAGGGCCTCGCCAACGGTGAAGTGGACATGATCACCCTCGCCGAGAGTGAGACGGACCGGGAGGCGAGGGTCAATGCGGACTGGGGCACTGTTACCAACATAGAAGTCACCACGGCTGAAATTGCGGGTGATGGCGGCGGCCTCTTCTTCGGTGAGATTGCGAGGCCGTTTATTTGGCCGGAAGGTTGAGCTGGAAGCGCCAGTAAAGGCGCCGCTGTAGTCGTAGTACTGCTGGTGGTTGAGGTTTGGAGTGCCCTGCAAGGTAGCATACATGGGTGGGGGAGCGAACTGCACTGGGTTGGGTGCTATCGGAGAGGAGATGAGGTGAGACAGTGAGGCGGAGGGGGATGAGAGGAGAAAGATTACCTGGGGTGTGATGCTGAGTATGGTGATCCTGGGCATCGGGATCGGGATAGGCGCAGGAAGCACCTAGACCACGTTTGAGGCAGCTCTGAGAAGAGATTCAGTGAGAGGAAGGGCGATGGAGGCGGGAAGGGGATACCTGGCAGGGGAGGACCTCACTACATCTTGTTTTTCCGGTGTGGCACGCAACACAAGCTCGACGGACGGAGGGGGCCTTGGCTAATAGGAGAGGGAGATCAGGAACCGGAGACTGGAAGAAGGAAAAGATGGATTACGCTTCCGAGTAGACTCGGCGGGATTGGGTTGTGCTGCCGTCTGGATGGGCTGGGGCTGGACGTGGACGTCCTGGGGTTGGTGTGGGTGCTGCTGGGCTTGTTGGAGCTGCTGGAGTTGCTGAGTGTCGAGGGAGGACTGAGGGTCCTGGGCCGGTTCGTCAGTGGGGATGGCCGACATGTGGGCGGACAGGGCTCTTTCAACGGCGGGCTGGAGGACAGACGGGCGAAACACGGGGCTCGTCGGGCGGTCAACACCACATCACGGCTTACCTCATCTATCGGCTACCCACATCCCCGACTTCCGGTGCATATTGCTGTTTAATGTCAGTCTACACTTGATTTTATTTCCCCACACAGCCCTCGCCATGTCCACATCGCCTGTCCCGCCCCCGCCCTCCTTTGCCGATTTTGAGTTTCCCTCATTCAACCCAAACCTCTCCAATCTCTTTCCAAATCCCCCTCCTCTCCCTTCATCTGCAGAGCTCTTTTCTTCGGCAGAAACAAATGATATCTTTGGTTTCCTCGACAACTTCAACGACCTCAGCTGGGATTTTAATCCCGCTGACCTCATCGCTCAGGAACCACAATCTTACGACCCCATTTCCTACACAGACCATACCCCCAGTGTATCTAATTCCCTTGCGCCGTATTCCAATCCCCATCTCAATACCACCCCCGAGCCATCCACTTCTACACGCCTCAAGCTCAGCACCCGCAACGGGTCTTCGCGCGGCACGCACCATTCCTCAACACTTCCTCCAGAAGACCACCTTGATTTTACTGATGCCAACCAGGCACACAGCGCCACATCCGAATCTCCTATCATCCCCTCCTCTTCATCCTTCTCCCCCGCCATGACGGACACCCAATCGCGACAGAATGGCGCAACTACTTCCTCAGTATCACGATCGAAACCCCTGTTGTCGACCCCTCAGAAACGACTGAATCACATCATGTCGGAACAGAAACGACGTAATGCCATTCGGGATGGGTATGCTCAGTTGATAGCCCTCCTCGCACCCGCTGGTTCTGCTCCAGCACTCGCTATGCCCACGCGGGGTCGGCCCAAGGGGAGTGGTAGTCGCGGGAAAGGTCAAAGCAAGGGCAAGAGTGGGGTCTTGTTCCGTGCGGTTGAATATTGTCGCTGGCTCGAGGAAGGCCGAGATGCCCTCCGGGAAGAAGTCTTGCGCGTCGAAGCAGCGGCAGGCATCCAGTCCTGACGGCAACTGCTTCTCAAAGTACAATTGAGGTCGGTTGTTGCATTCCTTTACTTTGTCTGCCCCCCCTCACGCTGGTCTCCTTGCGAACGCTGCTCAGATACCCCAAGTCTCGAGAGCAGACAGTACATCGAATGCGTGTTGCTAAGCGAATAGTTGCACACTCTAACAAAAGATACCCCCTGTATCGCGCATTGTATACCAGGAAATCCAAAAAAGACGCGTAAAACGTTGACAACCTGCCAGTTATGGGACGTATTTCTGCAATGACACATAGCTGCAGCTGATCTCCAAGATTAATCTGTTACGGATATATCATCACGTGACCTCATTAAGCCCGGGAGGGGAAATTTAGATCGTCTACTGGGCAACGCCAGCAGATATTACGAAGAATGCCTCCAACCCCTCCACTTGAATGGCCCGTTCCCAAATTTGTTCTTCACGTTGACGACCTCAATCACGAAGGCGCAAGTTTATTCTTTGAAAGTGTACATCCATACGATGCACTGCGCGAGGCTGTTCTCTGGACTTTCACAATCTTGTATACCCAGGAGACCGTCCCTAGAAGGTAAAAAGCACCCACCAGAGTTTTATGAACATTCCTACTAACATCGATTCGAATATTCCATCCTATGACCTCCATTTAATTCTGTTGATGCTTGCCTTAGAGTACAGTCTATCCAGCTCGTCCTCCGCCCCATGCCAGGCGTAGCACACACATTCGGCTCAGATACCCACAAAGAAATCCATTTCTCTCTTGACTGGATCAAGTCCAACGCCCACAGAGCGAGAGACGAGATCATGGGCGTGCTTACACACGAAGTCGTCCACTGTTACCAGCATGACGCCCACGGAACATGTCCTGGTGGGCTCATCGAGGGCATGGCAGGTACGTAATAACTATTAAAGCATCCACTTTCATTTAGTTAACATTTGACCTCAAAAATGTAAATCTAGATTTCGTCCGTCTCCACGCTGCACTCTCCCCGCCCCACTGGCATCGTACCGCTCCAACCGACTCCCAAAAATGGGACGCAGGCTACGAAAAAACTGCCTACTTTCTCGACTGGCTCAACACACGCTATGGGCCCAACACAGTACAAACTCTCAACCTCGCTTTTCGGGAGCGCAGGTATCATCGACGCATTTTCCGAGAAATCACCGGACGCCCGCTCAGGAGACTCTGGGCGCTTTATCGTGGGTCTTTCACTTCGGACCCATTTGCGCAGGGACGGGAACGGGTGTATACCCCGGATCCGCCTGCGGAGTCGGAATCGGAAGACGAGGGGTATGATCGGGTCCTCCCAATCCAGACCGTCTTATCCAGCCAGGTGCACTGATGATGATCGACTTCTGCTGATTCTGTTCGCAAGGAAGAATAATGTATAATACAATGCAGTATTAGACTTTGTTCAGCGTAACCTACATATCATCCAAAGAAGTTTTACATCGCGGATCCAAGATGTGAAGGGCGAAGAATAGGATATCAAAGGATAAACGGGGGAGAATAACGGAATAAAGAGGATGGATCATCCCCACTCTTCTTGCAAATCTCTTGCCAAGAAATCATCCTCCAGATCTTCTTCACCTTCCTCGTCGTCTTCGTCTTCTGGAGTGTCACCATTTACGGCACCACTGAACAAGGCCGATCTTTTCGCCTCCGGCTCGGCTTGCTCCTCAACGGTCACCAGTTCATCTGCTGTAATCCCTTGCTTCAGTCTCGAGTACCGGTCCGCGGCAAGCTTTTTCCGTTTAGCCAATGGCGATCGAAGCGAGTCATCACCATTTTGGCTCTGCGCTTCTGAAGGTGTGACGCTTCTCAGCCGCTTTCTTTTCATTCTCGGCGTATTATTTGCACTGTGTGAAGGACGGGTTTGAGATAAGCAACCACCACCCTCAGAAAATATAGGATCCGAAGAGAATTGCAACCCACCTACTCGCATTCCCCTCGTCCGTAAAGTCATCTTCACTCCTCATTCCCGTACTCCGTTCACTCCTCCCGTCGACGCTCTCGTCGTCGCTCTCCATCATGGCGGCCTCAACCTCGTCATTGATATCGTTCCAATTAATCTCTTCGAGGTGTAGCGCACCTACTGACGCACCACTCCCTCCCTCCTCTTCGGCAACCCGCGACTTGAGTTCTGTCGGATCAAGATCCCAATCATCTGCATCTGGTTCCGGGTCTGATGAGATTTGGTGGTCGGAGATTAATGGACTTGTCGAGGCTGCGGCGGTTGGGGGGTCGTAGAAAAGGTAAGGAGTCTCATCTTGTCGTCGCCATAGTGCGATGGAGTCGTTGAACCATTCTGGACGCACGATCTTGATTCCTCCGCGCTTTCGTGCCGTTTCAACTTTCTTGGTACCACGCTAGGGGAAATGCCCTCAGGTGCATCTTAAGAGGTAGGCTGCCAAAAAAGGGCTCACTTTGGCTGTTACAACATGGGTGATTTCTGGCGTGAGGTCTGTATGGCACTTGGCACCAAACATATGTGCTAATCGCCAAAATTCTGTTGTTTCTTGTGGAGTGTCCAGAGGAATGACACCAGAGAAGACAAGATGAACGCCAGCCAGTACTTCGGAACGTAGTTGCGGGATAATTCTCTACATTTAGGTCCAGTCTGTCAGGCTCTGGAGGATAATAGATAAAGGAGCCAAGCACGTACTGTCACATCATATGGTTTATTGCTTGTCAGGGGCTGTTTACGTCGAGGATTGTCAGGTGGCCATGTATCATAGGCCTCAAAAAATCGTTTATGCACTTCGTCTAAGAGCTGCGGATGATGATTAATCAACGTGGAAGCAAATCAACGAATCCCACACATCGGACGAACCTTGCCTACCCGGTCTAATTCTGTATCGTCGTTCTTTAGCAGAGCTTGTCTCGGCTTCTCCGGATGGTGTGTGGGAGTGGCGACCTGGTTTTCTGTAGGTTTCTCGTCGTCTGAAGGCTGATTCTCGGAAGTTGATTCTCGGGACGGGTTACTACTGCTCTCGTGGTTAGCACCTTGCAACTCTTCCTGTTTCTTAGCCAAAGGTCGTTGTTCGAATTGTTCGTCCAGGGCGGCGTTATTCGTCGAAAGCATAATTTTTTTCTCAATTTCAGCTTTTTCGATCTCCTCAGGGCTAAGAGACTCAGGCGAATCAGAGAGGGCGTGCACTGTTGTTGTGTCGTCAGCGCCATCGACTGTTGAGGACGAGGACTGAGCCAATTCACCGGAAGGCAAGTTAGGCTGTGAGGAAGTCGTAGCGGTGAGGGAGGGGGTGAGGGGTGTAATCTTTGCAAGGAAACTCGAGTTGATATCGCCAATGCCAATGAAGAAATCATCTGCGTGGGGATTAGTATGGCTTCAAGAGAAAAGACGGACACTCACATGGGATGACCTTGATTAAGTTTGGACTCCATTCCCAGACGTCTGCTCGGTCGTCGATAATGACGACCATTGAAGTATCGCATGGAAAGAGTCGTTGTAAACTCTTCTGCGTTAAACCTGTCAAGGCTCAGTATGTGTTTTCCAACGCGAGGCTCGACCGACTCACTTCCACTTTCATCTCTGCTCAATATCCGGCCTTTAAATATGCTTCCGTCGGGATCAATAGCAGCACAGACTTCTTCCGCGTAGGCGCGGGTGCCCATAGTATACACATGCATATCATACTTGGTCGCCATATCCCGCAGGAACTCTTTCCAGCCAGGTCTTTGGAAACAGAAGGAAAGGTATTAGGAACTGCGTAAAGCTTGTGTACTGATCCGTACCTTGGTTTGATATAATACATGCAGCCCTCGTTCTCCACCATCTTGTGTTTTCCTTTCGGTTTCTGAGGGCCTCTCATGTATGGCGTTGAGAACGATTCGGGACCGAGGCGGAACTTCTTTACATCTTTTAGAGCCTCCCAGTTAGGATTGCACTCGTCGTCGGAATCGGAATCGTCGTCGTCAGAGTCGTCAGAGTCGTGTGGCGTAGTAGATGACTTCTTCGCCTGTCGTTCCTCCCAAGCTTCTCCTTCCGCTATCCATTCCCCCACTGTAGGATCTACTGTCGCGTGTACAATAGTCTGGTCGAGATCTACAATAAGCGAGAGTTTGCGCGACTTGAGAAGATGCTCGGCAGTTTCGCGTTCTATGCGTTGGGCCTCTTCGAGGGAAACGGTGGGCCCAAAGGCCGAATGTGTCATTTGAATGGACGCACGCGAGGCATCAGAAAAGCCAGTGTAGTCGACACTAGAATATCTGTAAGTTTTATTGCAAAGGGTGCATTTGTTATTGGAGGCTTACTTGGTCATATCTTTGCCGCAAAGCACACACAGGCCGCCGACTTGCATCCCATGTTTGCATGGCTCTATAATGATGACAGCGGGCTTGTCTTTTGCCTTGGTTCGGGATATGACGTCTCCGACCTTAACCTTCCAGGCGTCGAGAGTTCCTTCTATCGCGGCATCCCAGGTCCCAAATCGGGTTTCTGGGTTGACGCCTGGGGTCTTGGGGATATGTACGAAGGAGTAAGTGAGAAGACGGGTGCCGCGCTTGATATCATCGTGTGGCTTTGCTTCAAGAGCGACGATTTTTATGGGGAAAGGAAAGGAATTGGGGAGGAACAGTTCAGTGGGACTGGACTGCGCCATGTTAATCTCTCAGAGTCCTTCGGACGCCGTGACCGCTATGACTATTCCCAACATCAACAATACCACACATGCCCCTTTTAGTAACAACACCCTCCTTTTCCGTCTCAAGGATCAAGTACAAGGTATCCACCTCTTCGCTGCATATAAGTATGTCCTCCATCCCACCCCCACTGCAACGCCGTCTGCTGGTCAGCCATGTCCTCCTTGTTTGCCTCTGTCGCTCAGCTCTTCCCTAAATTTATTACCGGCAATGGTTTCAAGGAATATTCCAGGCGATATCCTTCCTGTTATTTTCTTCGTCTTCCTCTCCTTGTATATCTCGACTTTATCTTTCCTTGTCTAACCGTTGAGGATATTATATGCCTACGTCGCGTATGTTCGCTTGTCCATTTTCCTTCATCCTCACTAACCAGCACTCAGGTAAACAAAGCTTTCTTCCTAATCACCCATGAGCCCAGCATCTGGAGGCGTTTCTTGGAGCGCATGAACCACCACCCGGTTATTTATTTGCGCCCAACGTTTGACTACTCCAGCAAGCTTACCGACTATGAAGTCGAGCAGATCGTCACCCGTACGATCTCGTTGGACGACAACTGGCGTGACCCAAAACCAAAGGTCATCAACCGTGTCCTGTTCGAAACGCACTACGAAGTGCTCGATATGACGTTGCTTCCTGGCGGTAAATACCTCGCTGCGTCGGTCAAGGACAGGGGCAGCTACCGCTACTACATCATGCTCTATGTCCTGGATCATCCATGTGGACCGAAAGCCATTGCTCGTATAACGACCATGGCCAAGGCTTTCCATCTCCAGGCAAAGTATGTCAAGATTGACGGTGAACCTGCAATTGCGATTTCTTGTGTACAGCGTTGTTACCTCAATGGCAGTCCTTACAAGTTCGTACCCATTTTTCTCCGTCCTACTAGCATATACTCACCAAAACGTACCCAGTTTAAACATTTCAGAATTCAGTCACGAGCATGAAGTTGTAATACCAGGCGATTACTTCTCAGGTATCATGGCTTACTACACTCCTCTACCTGTCCTCGAGTACCTGGGCGATCCCACCATTGTCTGGGGCTCAGACGAACACCACCGTAGAATGGAGGAACAAAGGAAACCCCCATTGCAGCTCTACAGCGGGTTCGAGGTCACCCAAGCCGACGTCCAACAGATCGCGATGTTCGACAACGAGGGCGACATATGGATAGTCATCGTAACACAAAACAATCATATATCCTTTATCCATCGCGACGTAGCCGACTCTATCCTTCTTCGTTGTAGGGATCACCCGGACTTCCACACCCAAGTGAGTCATTCCCTATCTCATTGTTTCCAGCCCACCTAATCACCACCAATTGATGACAGAGAATCCGAGCTATCCTCCCTCTTCCAAAGCAAACAGAAATCCTGGTCGTCCGCCAACTCATCGCAGTCGAGTACGAAGAATGGGTGGTCGAGCTCTACCCCTTCCCTAAACAGAACGTCGAGATGGACCCCACACACTACGTCGTGCTTCGTCAACTTCCGCCGGGCTCTCTCATAAAGGTCACCATCTCCGATCCTCAAGTTCCTTCTGCGTCTCCCGCCTTCCCGCCCCTCCAACCCAACCCACTACCTCCTATCTCTATCTACTTCGAGCATGGCCAGCCCCACGGTCTATTGCACTTTTGTCTCTGGCCGATGTACGAGAACCAGCCAGATGGCACGCAAAAGTGGGTCCATCGGTACACAGTTGACCCCTCAGAACCCGAAGGTGGAATAACACCCGAATGGGAAGTACTCCGTAATGAGGCACGGAAGTACTATGCGATTCAGACTTGTCATGTAACTGAGCCCCAAGTCGCACATGTCCTCCCGGGCGGATATCGTGCGATTTATTACACCACCTTACATGATGATAGGAGTGCTTCACCCTCTATGATCAGGCTCCGGCGTTACCTCTCACCCGAAATCCAGAAGGTCGTTTACCCACCTCGACCTGAAGACAACTCATTGACGTTTATGCGCAAGCCGCGTCATTACCATCCAGACGGCCTCTATGGAACAATAGATATTCCATTGGAGGATACCAGCGCCTTTTCAACGGGTATCAATGCTATCACTTGGGACGAAACTATCGGAAGGGTTTGCATTGCCGTCAAAGGGGAACTCGGCGTTCGGATATTGGACATGGCGAGGAACGTTGAACCAGACAGAAGGTTCGTCAAGTGGAAAGACAACATGTGCCTTGAAATGGCGGAGCAGGATTGTTGGACTTCAAAGGACTGCATTCATCGTACTACAATACCTGGATGGTACGAACAATGGTTAAATTAACAATGCGCCGTAGTCTGTCTTTATTACGAGAAATATGCACGACCCAATCACATAACTAATGATGAGTCAGACAAATAAGTAGTAGATGGACAAGAGGAATCATACTACAAACTATAATAGGAAGAAAACCCTTCAATATCGCACAAAGCAACTGAGACGAGACAGACATAATTAACCGGGTGAGTCCATCCAATGAGTGAAGAAAGTAAGAGCAGACATAAGAGGGAGCTCAAACTGAGAGAAGACAAGCGTGTTGGTTGAAGTGAAAGTTCATAATGATAGCAGAAAAATCCAAGGAGCGACACGCGGTTAAAATAGGGGGAGGGGGGAAAGCTAAACAATGCATTCCAAGACGAGTTACTAGGTTCGAGGGTCGAACCGTTGCATAAACGAGCTCGGTGAAACCTTCTCCTTGCGAACCTCCTTGTCCTTGTCCTTATCCTTCCTCCCAAATCCAAGAACAGGCGCCGTCAAACTCAATTTTCTCTTTGCTCGCTTAAATTGCGCATTCATACCACCATGGCTACTGCTGCCACCCCCATTCGGGCTCGCAGCCGTGACGCTACTACTCAAGTTACTATGGAGACCTGACGACGACGGTGGAGGGTGTGATGCATGCAAAGACGAAGCAGATGCAGACATGGAGTGTGAATGCGAGTGGAGCTCCGATTGTGAAGTATTAAGACTCGTCCCGGCACCATGCCCGTATCCATTCACACTCAAGGGGTATATACTTTCCGGTTCCGACACAAGGGGTCCTGTTCCGTTGATGACGGGTGAAAGGCTGCCCGTACCCTGAGAGGTGGGCTGTCCGGGTATAGGTGGTAGCTGTCTGAATCCATTGGACACTGATACTGTTCCAGCGACAGTAGCTGGTCTAGGGCCTGGGAGAGAAGCGTGGCTTCCTGGTCCATTTCTTCGGTGGTCCATTGATCCTCGGGAACGTGGTGTGGATGCTAGAGATGATTTCCTGGGAGGGGGGAAATCAACTTGGTCCTTCGGTTGGGGCCGGGACGATTTGGAAGGTGATGTCGATAGTTTGGGAGGGACAGGGGGAGATGAAGATGAAAAGGTTGTCGGTGGAGAAGAAAGAACTATTGAAGGGCCGGATGAAGAGTAACTATCTTGGTGCGTCGCGTTGGACGAGGTGTTCGACGACACTGTACTCAGCGCTTGAGGGGGCTCCAGCCTGTCCTCCACTTTCTTGGTAGTATCGAACGGTTCAACTTCTGAAGGTCGTCGTTTGGGTTGAGATGCAGTCTTGAGCCAACCGCCCACCTGCGTCCGCTCGTCTTTCGGCGCGGGGGAGAGTGGAACATCGTTAGAGTTCTTTTCCGGTTTATCGCCCTTCGATGACTTGTCACCCAAACGGAAACTCCTTCTGTTGAACCAAAGAACTCCGGTTTTCGATTCCTTCCGAGATTTATCCTTATCTTTGCCCTTATCCTTTGCTCTGCCGTTGAGTTGAGCAGCGGTTGTCGGTGTCGTAGGTGTTGAAGGGGGAAGAGGAGGGACGGGGGGAACTACTGATGTAGCGTCGGGAACCGCCAATATCGGGGAAGAAGCCGAGTGGCGAGGTGACCGCGTGGAATCTGTATGCATCGACCTATCTGACTTGTCGGCAAGAGAAGGTGTCGCAGTGGGTGGTCGAGCAGAACTCGAGGCAACGCGACGTACACCCAATATTCCACCACCGGAGCCAGGGGAGAGAGGGGGTGCAGCTCCAGGAGGTAACGACGAGGGCCCGTTTGAGGGGTGTGAATAGTTATGATCCCCAATGGTTGGACCAGAGGATTTATCGTTGGTCGACGCGGAGGATGCAGGAAGGGCTATGGGTGCGGGATTTTCAGTGTCGATTGATTTGGTTTCGGGGACAAGACCAGGGGGTAACGAAGGTGCTAGTTGACTATGTTGCGAAGGTGCTCGAGGTTGTATGCTGATAGACTGGGAATGAGGCTCAAGTGACAGGAGAGGATCGGGTTGGGATGGTTTGAGCCCCAGGGAAACGAGATCGATGTCTGCGGCTTGATAATATAATACATATGCCGATCCAGAATTAGAGTCGCCATAGTATTTGGGAATATCGCTTTCAGGTATAGGATACACAGTATCATCATCGAACACAAGCCATGAGCCAGCAGACTTGACAATAGAGATGTAATGACCGTGGTGTGGTCCGCTAAGAGCAAGAAAGGTATCAACATTGCTCAGGACATGAAGCGAACTAAAGGCTTACTTTCCAATATGAACTACTATAGCAAAGAGATTATACAGGCGGTCGGCGTTCTCCAAGTCATCCACGGTATTAAACAACCGCAATTCGAAAGGGAATGCGACGCGATAGGTTAATTTGATGTACTTTTGCACGTCCTCCTGGAACTTGAAGCGTTTGAGGTGTAAAGCAAGAACGTTTGGTAGCTTCTTGATCTTCATGCTATAAGAGAACCGGTTAGCTACTCGCCTATAACGGAAAGATTATGTCCCACCGTTTCTCCGCCTCCTGGAGGTCGCAACATGCGTCACAAAAGAACTTGTTTCTTTGACATAACATCTCGCTTGCACTAAACGACCGCAGACAGGCTGTTACACTTGAGTTTTGCTCTATGTCTATCGACAGATCCAGAAAAGACTCATCGCGAGAGGACACCTATAAACGATATCAATCAAGATGCCCAGCCGAACAGAAGCGAGTACGTGCTGTTTCGCAAGTTAGGCACCGAGTTTCACTGGTTAGTGTGCCCTCGAAGAGCCTGTGAACTAGGGTGGCATCCTGGGGCGATAGTCCTGAATTCGAGCTCGTCGTTGCCGTAACAATTGTTGGAGGGGCTTTTGATGCAAGCGTCCCTAATGAACTACTCACTGCTCGTAAACCAATTATATTTAGTTAGTTAAGACGTGGACAAGAGAAGCATAGATTCCACCCAGACTCACAGTCTTCGCCTTGTACATTATTCTGGGCCGCCTTTTTCTCTTCTTCAATCTCCTCAACAATCATGTTCAAAAGATGATTCAAGAATTCATGAGCATCTTGATGCATAGTCGAACGAAAATCTTCCTTGCTCTCTTTTAGCTTGTCAATGAAGGCCTTGGGCGCAACAGTGCCCTTATCGCCTGGGTGTGTAGAGATGTAGAGAAACAGGGAACGGAGGGCGGAAAATAATGTAGGAGGAGAGAGTGGGATGGGATGAGGTGGCGGGAGAGCAGTCGAGGGCATATCGGGAGGATGACCGGACGTTGAAGCCTTGCGCTCTGGTTTGCGACGGACGGGAGTGAGTGGTTGGGTGGAGGGGATTTTTGTTGATACATCGAGGGCCGGCGGAGGAATTTCGCGGGGGACGGAAGGGTCTGTTGTCTGTATGACAAGGTCGCGGAAAGGAGCGCAGAAGTAGAGAGCCTGGAGGACGGAATTGGCATAGCTGATAAACGTGCCGGTCAGAGGAGCGACGCAGGGTTGGATGAAGAACACTATACCATGTGTTCCCGAACTGAAAAGAGGCATTACTACAACAGGCAAAGCCAAATGGGAGAGTAAGACATACATTTTCTAAACCAAACTTCTTAGCATCGGCAGAACTGGCAACAGGTTCTGGGGGAGGCTTTGTGTGCTGGGGCGGCTGGGAGGAGGACTGGCCGCCAAAGATCCACTTTGTTTTGGCCATCATGTTGGCCTGAGACGGAGTTGGGCCGTTACGTGTGGGTGGAGAAGGGAGGAGAGAGAGATGAGAGAGTGGATCAGACGTCGCCCGCAACAAACTCGCGACATTTCTCCCAATCCCCCCCCCCTCTTGGCAACACGTGACCCATTCACCTCTTTATTTTCTGTGCCTGGAGCATCCATCCAGTACACCTCTCCACAGAACACCTTGAGAACCTAAAGCTGGGTTCTCCCGGCCCGGCCTTTCTTTCCGGAGCACAGTATTCTTCATTCCTTGGTACCTTTCTAGTCGATGACGTATCCCATTACATTCCCTTAGTTAGATTCTCTACCACATCTTCTTTACATATACAACATCACCAACTCTGACCACTCCTTCAGCCTCTGGTACCGCATTACACCCAACACACGGCTTCATCTTCTCCACAGGGTCAATTCCTTTCCTGAACTTCATGATCACTTTGTAGGGCACCGCAGCGTCCTTCACCCCAGTTTCAGGGTCAACATTCGGAAGCTGGTGTAAGCAGAACGACCATATGAGCATCCAACCTAATCAAGCCCCGTATTGAACGCATGATCTAAAGATCATCACTCACCAGACACCGTGCGCACTTGGATACCAAAGTTATACCGGGCGCGTCTTCTGACCCGATGCTAATCTCCTCCCAGCCATCCTCTGCAAAAGCTCCTGCGCCTTTGACCACTATATTGGGCCGGAATCTAGCCCAGATCATCAGTATTCATCGTTCCGAATCATGGGCCTATCCCCAACTCCTAGGAGCAAATGTCGGAGAAATACTTATCCACAGCCACTGGGCGGTCGAAGGCTCAGGGCTCGAAGGATTTCCTGAGAAAAGAACTCACCGTTCAATCAAGATTTTACCATCCTCCCACCGCTGGTCAATGCCCTGTGTCCCCACGAGGGGTTTAATCTGTTCTTCGACAGCTTGTGCATTCTCCTCGGAGCATATCAACAACGGATACATGTCCTGAAAATGTGCTGTCGCCTTCAGATCAGGAAATTCATATGTAGCATCAATCGACCGGGGTAGAGGCCCCTTGTAGAGAAGGTGCACCGGCTTCCCAATGTATTTGGACAGAATCTCAGATGGGGAAGGTGCGCCTCTGACGGACGGTTGACAAATGTAACCATCTATCGGCGCATATCCGGGCCAAATGATGATGTTTGTGAGCCTGGGGAAATCGAGATTACTTTCCATATCCCAGACAATGGATGACGTTTCAGTGACAATTTACTCACAATGTCCATGTGCTCAACGTTTTCTCCGTCGGGCGCAAAGGAATTGTGAAACTCTCGCATCCCGAATCCTCAGGGAATTCCACAACAAGCGATCCGCCCTCAGGGGAGGACTCATCGACTTGAACGCGGGGTATAACCAAAACCAACTGTTCTTTCATCAAAATGGGGACCTATTTTCAGAGCGCAACACCCCACCTTTGAGACTTCTCGTGCCGTTAATATCTTGTTTTTCTCAGCATCAATGACACACCATTGCCTATCGTTCTGAGGGCAAGATCAGTTGACACAGCGAAAACGAGGGTAAACAAATAACACGATACACACCTCAACACCCTTTGGTGTGTATCTCGCAGATTGAACGGACGTTCCACGACAACTCTACATAAAATATGAGATCGTCAGCAGCGTGTCTAGAGTGAATGGGAGAAAGTGGCACAATTGCTGACCAAAAGGGTCACTCGTTCCTCGCCGCAGAACACAAACGTACCTTGATAGGATGTACCAGGATTTTAGTCACTTTGACGCTTCCAACTTGGGGCGGCATTTTCCCAGATCTTTGCACCTGCCTCCGTTTTCCTAGAGCGCTGTTCGGAGAGCTCGAAGTTCTGCGGTTGAGAGCAAAGAAGAGTGCAGCGGCAGTGGCAGTGGCAAGTCCAGTGTAAAGGAGAGCAGTGGGCGTGTCTGACAACAAACCCAAAGAGAAGGAGTTGGAGCTGGACAAAGTCATGAGGCCAGTAGTGTGCTTCTGTTGTTGTAAGTCTGGGTAACTTCTGTGTTATCGATTGCTATCGATAAGAGTCGAGTCGAGGTAGGCAAGAAGTGAAGAAAGAGCAAGAACCGAGGAGACAAAATGACTCGAGGGCGTCAAGGTCTGCGAACCTTTTCTTGTTTCGTTGTTTGGTGGTGCAGGAAGCCGGCGTAAAATGTATTGTTGTGATCTTGTGTAGATTATATCAGCCCCACGGTTTCTCCGACTACATCACCTAATCATCGAATGACAGCGCTAACCGAGTACAGTAAGACGAGAGAGCAAGCGATTGAAGTCTTTCTACGGTTTCCTGATCTGGGAGAGCATTCGTCAGGGCCACCGTCCAATCTGTTGCCAAGCATTTGTGACCAAACAAACTTGAACGATCAAACTGTGATGAATACTCGGAGGCACTTCCGAGTTCTGTACCGTACAAAGCTTATGTCTTTCCAAGCATTCTGAACGTTCACGTATCATGATGTGGTGGTAGCATTACACGTCGAAAGCATTGCAATATTGGCTCAACGATCCCTCCCCTCATGCCGTGCGGAAAATGAGATGAACACCACTGTCAGTAGTGACAATATCGCTCACACTCCCGACACTCAACGCGTACGTCGCCTCTTCAAATGCCTTCTGCATTTGCCCAGGCCCAAACCATCCCAGATCGCCACCATTGCTGTGAGATGAACAATCCGAATACTGCGACGCGAGCTCGGCAAATTTCTCGGCTTTTTGAGGTGCCTCATTGATTTCTTTCTGATATCCTCTGAGAATCTCGATTGCTTCTTCCTTCGTACGCGTAATGTTTGCCTATCGACAAGAGGTGTAAGCAGGGTGTCGGTCACGGCGCGATCAACGGAAGACCATTACACACCTCTTTCCAGCTCGACGGTCGTCTACTGTCCTTGTGTTTCACCAGTAGATGGCTGGCCCGCACTTGACCCTTTTCCCCGTCAAACACCTTTTTCAACTGATCCCTATATTTCTCTGCACCAGAAAAGTTCATGACTTGTTCCTCTGAATATCCTTTCGGTACTGTCCAGATCGAGTCCTTCGTTTCGGGGTTGTAGAAGTAGATCATCCCCTTGGAGTTTGACATACGAATTTCCCAAGCCTTGGAGATGGAGAGTCAAAACAGGTTCTTTGTAGCCAAGGAGAGGACGCACCATGATGGCGACAATGGTGGAAGGTAGACAAGGTCAAGGGCGCGTCATGTCTGATTATCGTCTTGTGATTACAACATGTTCCCAAAATAGAACTGCCTATTTCAGGGACCCTGCCAGTGTCTCCTCAACCAGTCCACTATGCCCTACACTCACGCCCTACGCGACTTCAACAGAGGCTACAGGCACCCTTTTCTTTTTGGCATACACTACCTGGGTGGTGTCGGAGGTCAGGAGCTCCTTTATCTTTCCTGGCTATTCGCTTATCCTCGGACCTTGGCAGATAACCCGAGAACAGTATGCTGGGTAGTGCACCCATAACCAGCAAGTTGCTGACCATGCTGTAGGTCACGGAGCTTGCCATGACACAATACTCTGCGCTCTTGCGTAGACAACCGGAGTGGTGGACGAAGTATCAGGATGAGAACGTGCGAGCTGATTGGCGTAAACTCGCGGGACTGCAATGTGTTTCCAAAGTAAAGACGCCCTCGTCATTTGCAGAAGTCGCGCTTTCGGCGAAGCAGGTAAATCCATTAAAATCTCCTGACTCACTGAACCCAAAGCCTTTGGCAGATTGAGTATATCATCGACGAGCTTGCAGGCTACGCGGCGCTAAGAGATGAAGCAAACAGATGGTGAGCGGGTAACCCGCATACAACACCTTTCCAGCCATAATTTACTACTTACAGTCAAGTATCCTGCTTCGAACGGATATGGGAGTCGGACTCGTTACTTTCCAATCCCGAAAGCGACGATCTGCAACGTCTACTGTCCGAATTAGAGCGCCTCCCAACCTGCACCCGAAGCGACAATGGCAACACAATCAACCTAATAGACCCTTTACTCTACTGCCTCGTCTACAATAGGACACTTGTATCCTACAACCACAGACTTCCTCGAACCATCCTCCCACCTCCAACTACCGACATATACACCGTCTGCCCGCGGTTCGCTCTCCTCCCCGCAGACGTGTTCACCGACTTCTCCGGCAAAGCGAAATTCCTTTCCTACATCAACAACCTCCACAAAGAAGATTATTCTCCTCTTTATACCCTTCTCGAGACCGTCCTTACCAAATTCATACCCTTATTCGAGCATACTCTGACGGATCTTCACCGTAACAATCCTCTACCTCAGCGGATACCAGGGCCGTGCAAGTATACTGTATGGGAGGAGCCTGAGCCTCCAGAATACTCCGACGATGAGGAAGGATGGTCTATATACGAACGCGAGATGCGCCATTGGGTCATGAACCGACCCATTCAATTCCCCGACGTACCTAACAGTGGATATCCAGGCGGCATCGAAGACAGGAAGTTTATAATAAATTTGCGTGGACGTCGACTCCAAGTCGTAGTCGATGTAACTGAAATGCGTCTGGTGCGCCTAACTACCGCAGATTTCACCAGCCTTTCTCACGTGGAGATGACCTATTTAGCGCCCACAAGGCCCTAGTTCCCCCGAGACGGCATGGCACGTCAAAGGCATGCGAAACGAACGCATAGCAGCCTGCGGGATTCACTGCCTATCCGCGGTACGTACTCCCTAGCTCGCGCGAACTACCGAGTATTCATCCGATCTTTTCTCTTCTCCACTCAGGAAAATATTTCACCCGTTTCAGTACAATTCCGCATGGCTGTCACCTATCCTCGCGGATTCTCAGCAGGTGATACAGGAGCCACCCTGCGGACCTGGGGACTTAGCGATGGCGACGCCTGTCATCAATACATTGGCGAGACGCCGCTTCGTACGGGCCTCAGTCTTGTTTTCCCGAATATCTACCAGCATAGGCAAACGGCTTTCAAACTCGTCGATCCGACACGCGAAGGGCGGCTAACGTTACTAATGTTCTATTTGATAGATCCCGATATCCAACCGGTGGTATCGACGGCTTCCGTCGCTCCTCAGCAGAAAGATTGGATCCGGAGAGCATTAGAAAAGGCGCTGCATCCCCGTCTCCCGATGGAGCTGATCCACGAGATTTTCTCGCGTGTCGAAGGATTGATGGATCTGGAGGAGGCAGAAGATTACAGAAAGGCATTCTTAGACGTCCAAGCCAATTTTCGCCAGGCGAACAATAACTATCACTTTTGTATTCCGTTCGATGTTTGGAACGGACCAGAGTTTTCACACTTGAACTCCTGACATTTTGGAAAGGGCGCCTGGGATTTGTTCCGTCACTGATTGTAATTGTACATAGTTCATAATTCTCATGCACTGCCGTTGCCCTTGCGACCGGGAAGCTCTTCTTCGCCAACCATGAAGAGATTTGGGTGTCTGCTAATCTGTATCATAGTTACATGGTGTTTTTGCATGGCCACAAATCGTCACTTACGAAAGACCTGACACGCTTGCCGAAGATGTACATCGGAATGGATGCCAGCCAACAGAATGCTTGGCATCCCGATAAAATAAGCAAGGAAGTCTTAACACCTCGACGCTCGATCATTCCGTTCGCGAAAAACGTGAATCCGTAGAGGACCATGTTCTTGAGAAAATTGGTGACAGCCAATACATGCAGTGAGCTAGGTCCATGGGCGTCCAGCATATATGTCACAGCAGCTGCCCCCGACATAATCATGCTGAAATTGGCCATACTATCCGTCGGGGTCAGTCAATCGCAAATAGAAACAGAGGATATGCTAGACATACGCTATGCAAGCGACCGCTCCTATCCACGGGATGTTGTGTGTCGTGCCGACTATTCAGGCATTCAGTTTTGGCGGTTGCTCTCTGACAAAACTTGAGATTACCCACCTGCCCAGCCAGCATACCCAAACACTCCCAGCAGCATTGCGGAGACGAAGAACATTCTGAATTCCGGTTCGTAGATTCCTCTGTTATGTTTCGCAAGCCAGACCGTTCCCCAGTCGGTCAAAGGCCCTGAGATCAAAGTTGCTAGCACAATGCCAACAAGTCCACCCAGATTTGTGAGTCCCTTAGACAGAATCAATACTGAAGGTGGCTTTGTTAGAGGATGTCGACCACTCACAATCTGGGCAGTAGTGAAGTTGTACTCAATCGTAAAGATGGTGGAGGAACAGATGGGCATAAGGCCTGTGCTCTAGTGAGTCTATAGGTCGCTGCCTGAGCATATACCACGTACTGAGCCATACGGTTTGCATGCCATGGGCCAAGAAGATAAACCAGAGCTACGTGCATCATCAACATGACATGCATGTCATAAGAGCTGTGTTGCTGGTGCTTACGATGGGCGAGAGCAGGAAAGGCACTGGCCGGAGGAACAGCTTGAGAAGACTGGCATCAGTAAATGTCCCATGCCAAATCTTCAGTTGCGCGAGATAGCTGATATTAGGTGGTCTTCGATTAAGAGTTTCAGAGTGCGGATCCTCCTCCATACTACGTTTTTCGGAGATAGTGGATCCTTCAGACCGGTCCTTGCCATCACTGATTACTTGAGTTTCACGCGTGTAGGTTGTCTGAAAGGATTATCACGATTGCAGCAAGACCGGGATGATGATGGTGGCTTACCTCTGGCACGAAAAAGAAAACCAACAAAACCCCGATTCCGAGGGGAATACTAACAAACCAGAAGCCCATCTGCCACGACAAATTCTGGACGACATAACTATACAGCAAAGGGCCGCTATGAGGTGAAGACAAGTTAGTTCACATCATCTACCATTTCAGAAGCGTAAATACTCGCATCGTAATCCCAGACATGATGGAAAAGCTCCAGGCGACCGATCGACTGCCTCTTTCGTGGACGCTGAAACTGATGAACATATGACGGCGGCGCTCTACTCGAACACACGTACAAAAAGATCTGCTCAATCGTCGACGCGACCAGGCTATAGCAGAAGCATTAATAACGGCCAGAGGATGACACGAGATGGTATTCTCACCTTTGCATAGCAGACATTCCGAACCCTTGGAAGACACGGGAAGCTCGGATCGACGCAATGCTAGGGCTGGCTGCGCACCAGATGCATGAAATAAACATCTAGAAACCAGATAGTAAGTACGCCGGGAATTTTAACAAGATGAGTTGTCGCACCAAGAACACAGAGCCCAAATAGACAATCCGATGCCCGAACTTTGCAGCCAGAGCATTCTGAGCCAGCCTACGACATAGTCAACTCCCGGAGCCCGGTTTCGTGGAAAGACGCATACATAAAGCACCCCAGGCCGAGCAGGATAGAGCCAAACCCAGATGCTATGGTGTCCACGCTAACACCAAATTGTTGGGATAGTAGCACGTATCCTGGACCGACCATTGGAGATAGTGCACCGTCTAGAGAAGCTATGAAAGCTCTTTTCACGAGATCATCAATACGGCCAGACTCCAAGTGCGGCTATAGTATGCATACAGAGTACAAAAACAAGCCTCTTTCTTCCATCGGGGCCAGTTCAAACTGAAGCCAGACGTTCACCAGGTGAGATACTGAAGTAGGTTTCAGAACTTACGGATCTCTCGGGTCATCTGATGGTTGAGGAACAAGGACTACGTGAGCGTGCCTTCCCGTTCCTCTCTTCAGTTCCCGAGCCTCGTTAATGACGATCTGCGGCCGGTGTTAGTAGCAGGTTCTGCCTGAGGGAAGCAAGAGGCCAACCTGCTTTCCCTTGCTCACTCCACGATCGGAGAGCAGCGCAGTTCCGGGCACATGTTCTAAGTAGTTATCCTCTGAACGTAATCAGTGCTATCATACAGGGCGATCCGTCGAAAAGCTCACCGAGTATGCCAAACCCCATAGAGCACAATAGGAGCGTAGCCTATACAGTTCTTACTTGGGGTTTGGCCCATATATAAACAAAAACCATGCGAGCTATTTTGACCACACGAACGGGGATTCTCATAGATTGGTGCGGAATGGGGCTCTGCTATCAGGAATCACGGTGTCCCAGTGATCAATGGGGGGTCCTAGTTTAGAGTTATCAGAGACCCTTCGGAGAGGAAGACAATCCGTATGGTCAGCTAGCGTGAAATCGTGGTAGAAATCTGCTGCTCTGGGTTAAGAACTCGGGCAATATAACTGGTGGACCAATCAGCGTCGATAAGGTTTTGTTGAAGTCGTGCGTAAACAAGGGAAGGTCGAACGGAGTGGAGATATGCGCATCTATTCAGTCATGAGAGTTCCACCTGGGAAGGTTGAGGGAGTTATGGTTTATCCATTATTCTGTACGACATTAACGTACAGCAACACGTCACACGCACCTGTTTCAAGGGCAGGTGGAGGGAAGATGTGATAACGGACGTGATGAGGTCCTCCAAACAGGAATAGGTTAGAAGTTCCGCGAGGCTAACAAAAATTAATTCAAGAAAGTGAATAAAGGACGCAGGCAGATCGAACGTCTAGATTACGAAAGAAAATGTCCGTCTTACAAAATTTGGTAATAAGAAAAATCACTGCTCTCCGTATCCGAGCGGATTCTTACTCTGCCAGTTCCAGAGATCTCGACACATGGTTTCAAGGTCTTGAAGGGCCTTGAAACCAAGTTCCTTCTCCGCTAAAGTGGGATCGGCTGTCAGATCTGGAACATCACCACGCCTGGCAGGAAGTGTCGATGAGCATCACTCATTGATTGCGATCAAAGCTTGACTGCTTACCGCCTGCCAATGATCTCATACTTGTAGTCAAAGCCAGTCGCCTTGCGCATGGCCTCGACAATCTGGAGAACGCTCATTCCTCGGCCTTTGCCCAGGTTATATGCTTTGTAGAAAGCTTCCGTCTTTCCACTGAAAACAGTTGAGTTTTCCGCCAAAGCGTCCAGGGCCAGGCCGTGGCCAGCCGCAAGATCCAGGATGTGAAGGTAATCGCGAACACAGGTACCATCGCTACACAAGTCGTCAGTTCAATTTCGATGTGACTATTTGCGACTAACGGTGTGGGATAATCGTTTCCGAAGACTTTGAGGGTAGAATCCTTAACACGTCCAACAGCCATTTGGGCGAGAAGAGGGAGGAGATTTCCGGGACGACCGCGAGGATCTTCACCAATCAAACCTGAAGGATGTGCTCCTGCAGGACTACGCTTAGGTCAGGAGTCAATTGTTTAGCAATAAATCTCTGTTAACTCACTTGAAATAGCGCAAGGAGATCGCTCGCCATCTCGGGTCAGCTATTGGAACGTCAGAGAAGGAAGAACTGTGTTGGAAAGAGTTGGGACACACAGTGACATAAGTCCTCTATAATGGTCTCGACCATCACCTTAGTTTTGCCATAGGGGCTATCGGCTTGGAGGCGAGTTGTTTCTGGGATGGGGATCACAGGTGGTGTGCCATATACGGTAGCAGAAGAAGAATATACAATCCTTCTGCAATCAAATTCGTCCATGACTTGCAGGAGCAATACCGAAGCAGAGACGTTGTTTTCATAGTATGTCAAAGGTATCTCTGTTGATTCTCCGACAGCTTTATAGGCCTTCAAAACCTAGGTCAGAATGTGACACAACTGACGACTTGGTCAAGACTCACCGCAATGTGGATCACACCCCAAATGCCACCCTTTCCATACTTCTCGAAGACAGCTCGAATTTGTTCCCGTTTGGTGAGGTCGCACTTGTGCGAATCGATCTCTGTGCTTGCGCGTTCGAGAGCTGTCGCGTTCTCTGGAAGCTCGCTTTTGGAGAGTTGGGAAATGCGACCAAGAGAGGCGGGGTGAGCATTGTGGTAATTGTCTATCGAGATGACCTTGTAGCGCCTAGTCTTTTGAAGAGTATAGATGACGTGGGAGCCTGGTGCGGACAATGAACGGGTGGAAGGGTCATGGATGCTGGATGGGCGAACCTATATACCCAGCGCCGCCAGTCACGAGTACGTTCTGCAGAGGTCATTTAGGAAAAGCGTGATCACGAACGGGGTCGACATACTTTGAGGGTTGGCTCAGTGGGCATAATGGTGAGGTGTAAAGTGGTAAAAGGCTGTCTAAGGATTATCAGATCACATCTCTGCAGCCAAACATGATGATTGCCTTCTCGATCACGCGAATTTCTTTTCGACTTTGACTCCTGGCTCCATCCAAACGAAATTCAGACTTGATCGGTTGCTATGGAACGATACGATAATCACGCTCTCCACCTCCGGATGAGAACATATACATCAGGCATGCTAGGTCTATGGTACAAAACACATCTGAGGTACACCACCTCAGGCCTGGCTCTCCATCTTTACATCTGCGTCAGCCTTTTGTACACTGTTCGCCACCACCGACGATTGAGCGTTTGCCGATATCAGAGCTTCAGGGACTGGAGTTTTGGAACTCGCTTCATCCACTGTGCTAGCTGTCTCCTCTGCTTTCTGCACCTTCTCCCGTTCTGCTACACGCTCCTGCTTCTCTTTCTCGATTTCTTGCAGGAGAAGCTCAATGTCACCCGTCCCGATCTTTCCGAAGTGTTGCAAATGTTGATCACGGGCCGTCCGGAGAGCGAGCCAGGCCCATCGCTGTTTATTCTGTACCAAACTTAGAACTCGTTTCCTTACTGCAGCAATGAGAAGAAGGCTCACCTCCTCGAACTTCGCGATTTGTGGGTCTACAGGTTCGACCTTCTTGGCAGTTGGTAGTGGAGCGGGTGTAGGCGGCGCGGGGCTCGGTGCGGCAGTTGGTGCAGTAGTCGATGTGGTGGCTGATGTGGTGGTCGGTGCAGTAGTCGGTGCAGGTGTGCTTTGGGCAGATAGTGATTGAGTAGTTGTTGGTCTTGGGGGTAAGGAAGGGTGAAGTGAGGATGTAGTTGTAGTATTTGGTGCAGGATTGGGGGCTGGTGGCGTCGTATTTGGAGCGTCAACATTCATAGCCGTCTCGGCGACTGTTTCTGTCGCCTGAGCCGTAGTCTTAGCTGGAACCTGACGCTCCGCAATGCGAGCCAGAGCCTTTCTACGCATCTCGATCCGGTTATCCTCTAGTTTGATTTTCTTGACAAAATCTTTTACTTCACCCGGTCTAAAGAGAGAGTTGTAAGTAGTCATTGATTTGTGAGGAACAGATACCCAACTGGAATGGTCGTTCCAAATCCTCCAGATCCCGGTAACCCATTTGCCAGATTTCGGTCAGGGGTTCTGTACCTAGCAAATGTGGCCAATCCTCACGGGGTTCCCTCATTTTATCGCGCAGCTCCTTTGTCGCCTCAAACAATCCCACTTTCTTTTCATTAATTGTCGTAGACCACGTTTCCTTGTCAAATGATGCACAAAGCTCATTCTTCCACTTGATCCAGTTCTTCTCCCGCTCCATAATGGTCTGGATAGTTTCAGCAAACGCACGACCATTCGGGGTCGTTTGCTTGAGTTCTTCCATTGCCTTATTGAGAGTTTCCTGTACCCATTGTGCATCTTCCGGCTCCAACGTGAAGTCCATCTGCAACGACCTATTACGCTGTGTGGCCCAAGCCGCCTTTGCACCCTTAGTGAAGGTAAGAAGATGGTGCAGCAGAATGACCAGCTGAAAGAGGAATTGGCGACGGAAATGTGTGTCTGCAATCTTCCAGATGTTAGTGTATTAGACATTGAAGGATGGGTCGAAGAGAGAGTACCTCAAGGTCGAGCAAGTCTGGGGAAGTCAAGAACTTGGCAAAGAAATACTCATTGGCATTCGTCTCTTCGCTGTCAGGATCCCGTTTCCTCTTGTGTAAGCTTGTCCCAGCCCCAACTCTACTCCCCATCATAGCTCTCTCCTTTGCTGTTGCCTCTTTTATGACTGGGAGAACCTTGTTGATAGCTTCCTTGAACTCAGGGAAGGTCTCCTTATTCGCGAACAGTGGTGGTTTGGAAAATGGGAGCTGAAGATGCCAAAACGTGTTGTAAAAGTCTGAAGTGCCCAAAGTCATGTCGTTGAAGGGAGACGAATCATGCTGAGTTGACGAACCTTCCTTTTTGTCGGCCGGTGTTTGTGGGGAGGATGCCTTTTTCACGTCCTTGCCGTTCTCGTCAACATTCATTGCATCGCCTTGTAATGCCTCGTCCTGTCGAGGAACTTTGCCCTCCGCATCCCTCATTTCGATGTCCTTATTTGCCTCCTGTCTTGGGTACCACACGTCCTCCCATGTTGGACCATATTCTCCTCGTAGGTTGACACCACTCCGCTCGCCCAAAGGAAAGACACCACTGAGGAAGGTGAGTATACGGCCGCAAAAGACAGTCGTAGACCCAGACTTCGATAGACGACGTAGAAGATCATTGAGTGTCCGAAGTAGAACGAGGGCTTTGCCTTTCTGAGGCACCATGCCCTCTGTAAGTCTCGAAGAACGAGACTCAATCCAGGAGAATATATGCGAGCATGAATTTATGGTTTGTGTCTCGAGGAGGTCTTGCAGGACGATGAACGGGAATGTCTGTTCGCAAGCATCTGGTACAAGTGTGAGGGGGTATCTCTCGTGTGCAACAGCTCAACTCACCTTGTTCAGTGAACGTCAAGACAAGGTCCAACCTGACTTTCAGCTCGTCGTAATACGTGGCATCTTCCTCTTTAAGAGCCTTGTCCTCGCGCATCTACCTTGAAGGATAAGTGGTAATCCCAATGACCAGGAGTGGCATACACACCGCTGATTTAAATACCTCATTTTTCAGTAGAAACTCCCATTGGCTCTTCCTGTTTTCGGGCGAAGACTTGCCGCTGGATTCATCAAGGGTCTTATGGACTAATGAATCGAATTGTTCCTTGGATATTGGAGAATCTGGTAAGGAAGAGAGGAGGGAATCGAGGAAAGGTTGGAGAGAGACCATGGTAGTTGTGTCGCGTCGGAGTTTTGCAACAACAGCCGTTGTGATGTGACGTATACTTATTGTAGTAATTGCTTCGATTGGGCCTAGGTACAACCCACAAAGATCACAAATGGCCCTCGACAAGCACGTTCAGGGCGATGCAAAACCTAACTCAACTCCCCACAATCCACCCTCCAACCTGGAGTCGGATATTGCAGAACTAACCACTCTCCTCACTCGCCGTCGAGATGATCCACCTGAAGACGGTGACGACTTGCAAGTCGCGGAGTTATTGAAAAGGCTGACTGCGGCTGATGGTGTGGCGAAGGGTGTAGAGGAGCGATTAGACGGGCTCATTGAAAACCTGGACATGCTTCTGACAGCCCTTGAAAAGGATCCCGTGAACGAACGACCCCCAGAAGCCACCACGGAGGACAAAACCGACGATAACTTGAAACAGTCCCAAGGCTGATGGCAGGTGCAATCTCTGCGTCATCTTCTCCTTGGTCCTCCCTTGACAAAAATAATTTTTAGATATTCCCAGAGGTAGTTCGGGGACCCGAGTTCATTAATGCGAGAAGTATATGTACAAAGAATATCATGCAGGGTGCTCAAAGCTGCTGGTGTTACAAATGCATGCGGTATACAAAACGAGTCAATTAGTTCTCTATATCTGGTCTGAATCGCTTCACGGTATCCACAACGTTGGATCCTTTTCGGGCAAACACAAGCTGGAAGTACACAGATTAGCGTTTCTCGAAGATACGGGGGACGCTGCACATACTAAATATGGATTTGCCGTTGAGCCTGTGGTATCCGCAAGAACCTCATCCTTCGAAACCAAGCTAACATCAGAATCGTTGTACTTAAACCACGAGTTGGGTGCATCCGGTAGGTGTCTTGAGTAAAAGAAGTAGTGACCCCAGGACGGGGAAGAACCCCGGTGGATGAACACAGATGTGAGTTCATATTCCACCGTCCGCGAAGTACTCCAAAGATCCTCCAGTTCGTCCTTCAACGTTTTCGCACGTTGACGCAACCGCTCTATTTCCTCCAATACATGTGTCCTTTCCTTGTCGAGATGAAAGAGAAGATCATCATCGACGCCAATCTCAGAACCATTCTCAAGGCCAGAGAGGAAGCTAATGCTTTGCTCGATCGAAGTAGCGAAGGGCGAATTCTATGTGAGGTTTGTTAATTTGAGGATAACAAGGAGAGAGGCTGGACCTGCCTTGCCCTCAGAAAGAATTCTCAGCTGCTCCCTACATTCATTCAATTCCGACTGTAAAGCCTTTGACTTGATTTTCTTCTGAGGTTCAACGTCGTCCATGAACCTATCTAGATAGATTGTCTCCCAGAATTTGACGTAGGCTTGTGACTTATATGGCTGTAGAGTTTCCCGGTTGAATTGCACTCGCTAAAGAAAGAAAAAAATCAGTGCCGGGTGCCGGAAATTTTGCGCCTCAACTCACTTGAAGCTGAATTTGGAGGATGGGTGGGAGCTCGACTAGTGACATTTCCATTCGCGCCTTTTTCCCTTGGAAATCTACGACGTCATCAAAATATCCGCTCAGCCCATCATAGATGTCAATGCCATCTTCAGCTACGTTCACGGGAAGGTGGGAGAACAGGTCAGTTTTATCATGCACTGAAGCACGAGACTGTCGAGCATCGGCGATTCCGGTAAGACGTTGTTTGATTTTTCCAAAGAAAAGCCTGGCGGTGTTTCAGCACAACAGATATAGCAAAAACTTGTACGACGCCTACCTCTTGACGACACTAGCCTTCTCTGAATTCTTTCCCTCTGTCTCCCCGTTTCCACTAAACTTCAAGAGTGCCGTCTCAATTTGGAACATGCAGTTATCCATGCATTCTGCGACATCATGTTGCTTCCCTACCGAACTCGAGTTAGAAATCAGAGGTAGTAGGATACGATCGTCTACACACCGAACATCATCTCCGAAGATGATGGTTCTGGTTTCCTTCTGGGAGGCAGTGGCGGCGGTTTCTGCGAAGGAGTAGCGTTACGCATCTCAATATCCTGCTGTCCGTCCTGGCGTTTGGACGAGGAAGGATCTGGGGTTGAATCCTCAAGTGGCTTCTGGGATGTTCGCGGAGGCGATGTGACAAAGACGAAGCCTTCCTTGTCCTTGGGGCTTTCGCATATCGGGCTGTCAACCTCCATATCTCCTGTCTTCTTGTCATCGCGCGTCCGCTTCCCGAGAACAGAATCTGGAGATTGTGGAGGAGATCGAGGTGCCTCATATGATTGATCTGTCAAGGAAGGTCGAGATACCCCATCGTCAACCAAGGTTGCGTCGGTATCATTAGAAGAATCAGTCCCGCCTTTCTCAAGTTCATCATCCTCTTCGTCTCTGGATGTGATCAAAGCAAGCTTTGCCAGCTCGATCGTCGGGGTGACAGCTGCTGCTTTGCAGTACTCGAGATTCGAGAACAGGTCAGCCAGCTGACTAAGGACTGTAAGGAAGGTCAGTTTGGGCTGCGGCCTCCAACTACCACGACGTACATTTCTTTGACCTGATGATTTCGCGTCGTGTCACTAGGCGGCCTCCAACTCTGTGCCTCTTAAGGTCATCATCTGTGAGTTTTTCCTCTTCCAGCGGCACATCAAGCTTTGTTGTTGACATGACAGCCTCCCGTAGATCCTTGATCGTGTAGAAATACTAGAAATGACCGTCATTTACGATGAAACGCAGATTTATGAGGCACATACTTGAAGTAACGAATTGAGGTAGCACGTGTTCCCAAGCTGATTGAGGCCTCTTGGGAAATCTGGACTGACTTCCGCCCTGATATCCCCGGCTATTTTTCGAGTTCATGATGCAAGCTCTTTGAACATAGAAATGCACTCACGATCTTGACCAGACAGTAAGAATTGACGTAGACGCTCGCTATCCCTGATCTCAGCAATAACACTCAAGGCCTCGCGCATAGTATCTATTTGAGTTGGTCTTTCTTCAATCTATGACGACGTCAGGTGGTGTTCTTCAAACAAAGAATGGATCACACATACTCGCATAGCGAAGACAGTGAGCAACATGTTATCGTCGACGGTGTCTGGGACCTCTAAAACCTTGTATGCACGATCAGGGTTCATCACGCTATTCTTCTTGGTCTGCCAAATTTCCCGTAACTTGGTTCTGCCTTTTGCCTCAGCGATTATCCGTAGCGCCTCATTCGCCTCCCTCTGTAAATCAGCGCCGCACTCAGGATCTTTCCAGGACTTCTTAATAGCCTCCTTCCAAGCATTTTCAATGAATTCATCCTCCACGTCATCATCTAGTTCAACGCCCAAATCACGGTCCATGCCAAATCCAAGAACGGAGGCGGCCTTCTCCAGGTCTTCCGTGGCAAATCTGTCGCGCGTGCTTTCAGATATTAGAAGATCTTGCAACTGCGGCGATGGCTCCCCGCTTGCTTCAATGGCTCGCACAATGTTGGTGAGGTGGGTGAAGTATACGACCGTGTTGGCGGGGTCGCAGCGACATTGAGCCAAGTAGCCGAACGCAAGAAGCTCTGATAGAATTTATATGAGGCATGGTATATTTCGGTATGAGGGCTCGACTTGCCAGGCGAATATGTTCTGAATGTCAGTCCCAGCGCAATGATGGAATATTCGACGGGGGTCAGCGCATCCGTCAAGGCCATCGAAAGTTCGTTCCGAGGTACTGGAAACATTTTAGCAACCCATTTTCACGAAGTGGAAGACGGAACAACGCACTCTGACTAGGATGTCCACCTAGTTGCTCCTGGTACATTTCTCTAGCATTGTCGATCTTCACGTGAGTTGTGCGCATTTTGAAGTCCTTCAATGCCTTCAACGCAGAATCTATCAAGGTTTAGTCTCCAGGCAATATTGGTGTTCGGAGGACCCACGATATTTCTTGCGGAAATGCTCAAGCCACGCTCCTGTTTCTACCCAAGCCCGAAGCAGTTTGCGCCTCATTACTCGACCAGAATGGTGTGTGTGTTGAACATTTGGCGGGGTAAGAAGGAGCTCGTTGCCACTAGCATCCTCCGTGAAACCAAGAATCTGAAATATCCGCTGTCTGCAGATATGTATGAGGATGGAATGTAGGGGGAACACTGTTGATTATAGACGTACGTAATGGAATTCCAACCAACCTTCGATTGGAATGTATTGCTAGCAGAATTAACCTTAAGGGACCGGACTTCGCCCTTCCATAGTATGTTTTCCAAAGCACTACAAACCCTCAGTAATTTCTTCAAGGAAAGCATCAAGTTAACGTACAGCATTATGGTCTCAAGTGCAATGACGGCAGCCTGCTCCCCAGTCTTCCCAGGAGGCGGATTGGACTTCTTGTCTTTTATCCAGGCGTCCAGGTATTTCCGAGGAATAACACCAGGAGTGAGGTCGGAAGCGACGCAATAAAAAGAGCATTGACAGCACATATAGAGATCGAGCAATTTTCCCTCCTCAGCCTTAGACGGAGTATCCTCGCGTTCCGACGTAGCGTCTTTTGTATGACCCTCAGGAGCAGCTACTCGCCGTTTGGCTTTGATAGTTTCCGCGTCCCAATCGTCAACCTTGAGCGGCGGTACCAACTTGAGAGCATCGACAGCCTTGGAGTACTTGTGAAAATGATGTGTTTTGTTGGACTTTCCTCCTTCATCTCCAATACAAGTTATTGTCTGTCTCCTCCATGATTGGCTAGGTAATGGAGGATGGTCGGAGTTCTCGAAGGATCGAGCAAGAGGTGGGGTAATCGAGGACGATTTCCAGCTCAGAATGACCCATCCATTCTCTCTGGGACAGTAGTAAGCATTGGGGTGTGGTATAGACGTCCGGACTTCGTCTTCGGTCGGCGGTGCGGTATACAGGGGCGTACTGGAAGTCCCTGGCGGAGTTGGACTTGCGGAGTTTGGGTTCTCGGATGGTGGTCGCAGGTGGGCATCTGGATTGGTGACACTGACAGAGAAGAGCGAATGGTCCGAGTCATGCAATTCTTCCAATAGCACGGGCGGCAATATGCCAGGTCCTGGTCGTCTGTTGCTTGCGCGGACCTCGGGATCCCACCAGTTCTTCTCCTCATATTCCTGCCTGCCACTTATAGGAACATCGTCCGTAGTTTTTGAGGTGTAATAATCCGCCCCACTGAAGTTGTTATCCCACCCTGATGACGCGTTCCCATTCGTCCACTGGCTGATATCGAAGTTCCGATTCCAACTGTCCGCTGTCCAATCTCCCCCGGTATCATTGGGAGCTGCTAGAGGTGGAATTGAATCCCCATCATCATCTTGGGTTGTAACGAGTTCCGGTTCACGATAGTCGTTAGAGTGCTGGTCAGGGACAATGGTATGAGCAAGCGTATTGCTGGACCCCACATTCTTAGGACGGCTTGGGAGGGAGTGGGATGCTTGGGTATTGGAGGAGTAGAATGAGCCTGGAGGAATGGGTTCGTCTATCGGCGTGTTAGGCCTTTGAGCTGGTGATGACTTTGTAGCCCCAGGAACTGGAAGTGGTCGGCGCGGTCTGGGACTTTCTTGGTTCTCCATTTAATGTGGTAGTAATTAAACTGCTACGTATAAAAAAACGCCCGGTTATCGCAGAATCTTAGATAACATTGTGGAACATACAGACACTGAATGAAGGTGAATGAAGGCTATCGATGTTGAAGAGGTTGACTCTGATGTATGCAGGATCCGTGATATCACCTCGACTCTGCTACGGTTGCGCTCCTATAATGGGTGATAGGTTCGTGTCGTCTCGTGGGTCGTATATATTGCGAGTCTTGATATGTCGGTTGTTGGATCGGTAAGGGTTGAGGAAACTAGAAAGGCGTGCGTGGTTACTGTGAAGATTGGATTCAGCTCTTACGTAATATGTAGTTTTCGGCACCAGAGCACTTCAGCATTCACGGAGTCGCATAAACTTGCTCTCATAATAATGATACGGCTCGCAGACAAGTATATTTTGTCCTCACTGCATCACTGTACTAACGATCACATCAAATCACTTCTGTGCTATCCATCCCTCGCGCAATTCAGTCAGAAATCTTGATCAACAGCTTACCCATCGTCTTTCCCCCCGTCAAGTCTCGATGGGCTTGCTGAACACCCTCCGCTGTGAATGGATACTCCTTATAGATGTTGGTTTTCAAGGATCCATCTCTCACAAGTCTGAAGACTTCTCGGCCATAATAGTATGCTTCCTCAGGCGTGTAGACATAATTAGACATCCTAGATGATACACCTTAGTGGATGACGCCACAAGAACAGGAAGGTAAAACTGACGTGGGACGCAACAACTTGACATTCTTTTCCACAAGTCTCAGCAATGAGAAAGGTTCAACTGCACCTGAGGCATTCCCAACGGAAACAATTGTGCCCTTGCGTTTGATCATCTTGAAGTTATTATCAAACCTGTTCATAGGAGCACATCCACTCAGTTCTGGGCCATGACAAGCACGTTGTTGAAAAAAGCCACTCACGTCGTCTTTCCAACACCGTCAAATATGGCATCAACACCCTCACCGTTCGTTAATTCCAGCACTCGCTGCACTGTATCCTCCTCCTTGTAGAGAATGACATGGGTTGCGCCATGAGCCTTAGCGAGCTCAGCCTTCTCCTGCGTTGAGGTTGTCCCGATTATGGTAGCGCCAATGCGTCGGCCAAGCTGAGCGAACAGTAGGCCAAGACCTCCCGCAACAGTGTGGACAAGAATAGTATCGCCCTTCTTGACCTTGTATGCCTCTTCGAAGAAGGTCAATGCCGTCAGGCCTTGCAGCATGGCAGCAGCGCCAGTCCGAGTTGAGACATCGTCTGGAATAGGGTACACGAACTTCCAAGGAACGGATATATAGGTTGCATGGCTTCCATTGAAATCCTTGAGAGGTGGATCAGAACATCCTGGCCTAGATGATCCTTCGCATCTCGATAAACTTACCGCGGCGACCTTCTTTCCCACAGCGAAATTATTCTTCTTAAAAGTTTCGTTGTTCAGAACAGCCGGGTCCGTAGGCAGTGCAACAACGGTGCCAGCTGTCTCTTTGCCGATGATAGCAGGGAATTCCTTCAGCGGGTACAAACCAGAACTAATTATCGATTCATACTAGTGAGCACAATCAGAGTCATTCGAAGAGGTGACCACATACCGGAAATAAGTGTCGATAAAGTTGACCCCGCCATATTCGACCTAGAATAACAAGTCCAGGTGAAGACCTGTAAGCCCCCGTACCGAACAAGATCCTAATCCATCGCGGACCTTGATAACGATATCCCCGGGATTGACTTTCGGAAATGGGCGTGTCGTTTTCTCGATCACTTCGATACCTCCTGTCTGGAATGGATGCCGGCATTAACAACCATAGCGAGGCGAGAGCGCCAACTAGACAACGTACATGTTGGATAGTAATGGCCTCAACGGTATCGGGGAAAGCCATGGCAGAGCTTGTGGATGATCTTCGGAGGTGGAAATGAGAAAGTAGTTGGGAAACCCTAGCGTATGGTCGATGAAATGAGAGCCGACTTAACATGTCTTTGGTGATTTAGGCTCCTTTTTATCCGGTTCGTGACAGCTGCGATAATGACTTATATCAGCTCCCACTCCCGATGCAGATGTAAGATTCTCGTGAGATTCTCTTTGGTTGACACTTTCCCAGATTCAGTGCTTATGACGTCTGCTGACGCTCTTTATCGACAGTCGCCAGGTGTTGTTCAATTCTGGTGACAAGGGTGTACTTGATTAAGGATTTATGACACAGCAATAACAATACACCCGAGAAGCTGTTGCCTGATACAACGCCATCCCCCGAGTCTAATGCTATTACGGTTCAGACCCGTGACAATGGGAAAGAATAATGCGGAAAGAGAAGTTTGTAACTCGAAGGCGTCGATCCCAACATCCGCTAGAAGGGAGTGTCATAGCCCCTCTGACATGGCAGTTCTACAGTATGGATAGATGGGAATCGCCAAGACATCCTACGTATCTTCGGAGCTAATGCAGTTATAAATATCAGATTCATGTTTATCATATCACTGGGCGAAAACGGTCGCATAAGCACAAGGGATGAACAGGAATCAAGACCAGTCCTCAACCTTGTCAAAACTGATATCGGCACCAAAACGGCGGAAAGTGATCACTTCTGGAGGTTTTCGTGCTTTCGAAAGGCATCAATCAGAAGTTCATACACGAGCAGAGCTTGTTCTGGTCGTTCCACCATGCGAGGTCGTTGTTCCCTTAAAAAGTCGATCTCTTCCACCACAAGATCTCCAGCCAGAGTATCGGGTAGGGGACCGAGAGGAGAAGGAGGAATGACAGATGCAACTGTCGGGTTCGCGGCAGGTAGCAAGAAGCCACTGTGCCGCAAAAGTGAAGACAATGCAATGAAGGAACCGGTCCGCCCAACGCCCGCCGAACAGCCGACAATGACAGGAGGATCAGGATCGTACTGTTGATGGTCTGCACTAGGTGACATTGGTGGGTAATTGCACAAGGATATATCCCTGTTCACCCGGTCTACAAGCTTCAGAAAAGCGAGCAGACTAGCGCGGTCTTCGTCCTCAGGAACACCGTGGTCCGGCCAGGCAGTGTATAGCAAGTGTTGGAAGATGACCGGCTTGCCCTCATATTCCCTTCCCCTGCAAACATCTGCACTCTCACCCTCATCTCCGCCAGAACGTATTTGCGCAGGGTCTTGAGCGGTCGAAGTAAGACTGACAGGTGTGATTGCGACAGTGCTACGGATGCACTGGGCATCCTCGTGGTCGTGGGTTTGCAAGAGGGTGATTTTAAGCGCCGGGGCTGACAGCCCGGGATCGGGAGGTACAATGAGCGATTTGCCGACCTCAGTGGGAAAATATGGGTGAGCTTTGATTCTCTTTCTCTCCATGTTCTTCGTCAACTGGACAACCGTCCGAATTCGGCTTGACTCGTAAGAAGATGTAGACATCTCCGCGTCTTCCTGCGGTGTGGGTGGGGAGGATAGGGTATTGGGAGGCTTTGAAATCGGTTGAAGGATTAGGCTGAGGAATGCATGTGCTGTCGTGGGTAGTGGTGCCTGTGTCGCTATCCACCACTTGTGCCCATAGCGCTCGAGTACCCAATTGGCATTCAAGTACCTCCCCACGTTGTTTCCGTCTGCAGCGACCACGCGGGTGCGGTCATACGGTACGATATCGATGTAGCGATTGCTATGCAAGTTTTGTTTATTGTTCGCAATAGCAACGGAGTAGTAATCATAGTATGCCTGTGGAATTTTATTCCAAGCGGGTGACGACTGGGGGCTGCTACTGGGAGAAGTTGATGGTTTTCGTGGTCCCCGCCGGCTAACCGATCGAATGTTTTCGCGTTCTGCAAGTATTGCAAGAGCCAAGCTAATGTGTGATTCTGTATGGGCGTTGCTGAGCCATGCTGGAAGCTTGCTAGAATAAGAAGACATGGGTGAGTGAGCCGGAAGACAATGGTATCAGATCTACCAAGCTGAGCGAGTGATCGCCGGCCTGTTCTCACGATCAACTCATCCAACCTCTTCTTTGTCCGGGTTCATGGCAAGCGACCTTGTCTCTTTGGTCGACAGCAGTACTATTATCAAGTGAGTACTCGTCCTGAAATCTCGGCGAGCGCGATTGACCGATCTCTCACAGAGTCAGCTCGACGCTAGATAAATCGACGGGCAAGAAAAATTTGACTGATGGAAATATAGAAACTTGCTGGACATCCCAACAGGTCAACGATTTCCACAGGCCAGCTAGCGTTGTATGCTCATTGGACCGTAGGGCTTGCCACAATTCATCCAGCTCAACTTCGAAAATTCCGTAATACCCAGGCGTGTGTCATTGGTCTTTCAAGGAGGCTTTGTGGGGACTCGCTGTTCAGTCCAAGTCCCTCGCTCGGCCGAGCTGACGAAAGAATGGCAACCTTTTGCGAATATATACCCTGAAGATGTCAATCGACGGCAGACATTCGACCTCCAGCCAGGCAATCCTGACGTCATAATGAATGGCACGAAGGCGATCAAATTCGTCTTTGAAGAAAGCTCAGATTTTTTCGGAAGAATCACGGTGTACGACCTCAAGTTAGAGGGTTCAATAATATCATCTATATAAATTGGAATGAAAACGAATTACTATTAAAGGGATACCCAGCATAAATACATATCTCAGAAAATGCGTCAACAACCCATCACGATCTGGTAGCCGAAATGGCCGCCTTCCGCTTCTCGCGCTTCTTCTCCTTCTCCCTTGCTCGTCGCTCGGCCACCGCAATCCGCTTAAGACTGTCATTAAGATCAAGGAATTTACCGCCCACGTCACGAATTTCAATCGTCGGTCGACCCGTCTTCTCCAGTGTCTGGAATTTCTCTGGTGTCTTAATGTATTTAGAATCGGGGAACCGTGGCATGAGGCGAGGATGGGTTGACTTCTGGTTTTCCTCAAACTTGACAAGTTTCTGGGCAAGGTTCTTCGCATGTTCCAGCGAAGCTGGGACAATGGGTTCCTAAGCAAGATTCAGATAATATGCACCCGCAGGAAAGAGATAAACATACCCGGCCATCTTCTGGAACTGACTCCCAGTAGTGTCGCTGATATCTCTGCCGCTGAGCATCACGGTTTTCATCTTGCTCAAGACTATCAGCTTCCGCGACGTCCCACCGAGAGCCATCTTTAAGAACTTGCTCTGCCTTGTGGGATTTTACACCTAAGAGCTTTTCCATACCCTTCTGGAAACCATATTGGATTTGTTTGTTCTGTGAAATGCGTCAGAACTTGAACGGATACGGTAGGGTAGAGGGTATTCAGATGGGGTTGAAACTGTTATAACCATGCTCTGGGTGATGTAAGGCACCACAGAGGGTCTTCCAATTCGCGAATGATAATATAGTCTCATCACAACCTGGGAATAGCTCCCAAGGAGAAAAGAGGATTTGAATCACTCACCTCCTAAGATGGTAAAAGCCAAAGGGGGAATAAACCATAAGCGTTCTTCCGTTGTTCACTGGACACATCGGATTTTTTTACCTGACGGAGAGAACAGGTTAGCTAAGCATGCTACGAAATGGGTGATTGAGCATCAGAATTTAGGGTAATGTAACCATGCTAGTGTCTTAAAGACTAATCGAATATTTGTATTTGACTCATCAAGTCATAGATCGGTACGAACGAAATCAGGGTGGCAAGACTAACCTTATACCAAGAATGCTCCAAGCCTTTGAGACGTAGAATAGCATCAACGCGCTTAAGGCTTAGATGGTATCGCTGAGATAATACCCGAACACTGTTCTTCTGGGGATCTGCCATGAACTCGTTATAAATCTGCTGCCGTAGGGTATCTGATAGAGGTGGCGGAGGTTTGAAACTAGGATTCATGGGAAATGGCTATGCATCCCGCCTCAGGAATCACGTCGTATCTGAGTAATGACTAACAACACGTACCACATCACCACCTAGCCAGTTACCAGGCTTTGCGAACTTGTATTTAGCCCCAATAGTTGACAAGAATTCATTATAGGACGTTGGTTGCCAGACACGGGTTTCAGGTTCTTCCTTGGCTTCGCCCTCCTCTGGGGTTTCCGCGAATTCCTCTTCTACAATTGGTTCCGGGGTTGCAGCCTCGAGTTCAGCCTCCTCTTCGGGAGTGGGTGGTTCCGGAGCAGCAGTCGACCAACGGGCAGGTGTCGTAGAAATGCTACGACGAGCAACAGTTGAAGGTTGGGCGCGTAGACATGGACGCGCGACAGACGAGAACCTAGTGGCCCGGTAGAGGAGGGAGAGCATTTGACAGAGGGTGCGGGATGGCAAAAATTTGAAGGCGTATTTGGTTGATGTCACGTGGGGGGTTTATGGCAGGTTCAGGGAAGCGCCTGGATGGTTGATCGGGCTACTCAATCGATGATTTCATCGACGATATGTTTGTCGAACACGAGCTCTTTGACATTCTCAGAGGCTTTGCGTCCCTCCAAGCCCCGAAATACCTGAAATGGCCTCAGAACATCTCTACAATCAAAACTCATAACTTTTTACTCAACTCAATCCTTCTGAACCCGCATTTCACCTCCTACCCGCCCTCGGCGCAATACCAAAAGGCCTTCTGGAAATGGGCTGTCGAAAAATTGGAACGCGCAGTCAGAGACTCACGGAAAGAGGCATGCAAACTACCCAACGCGTACGATGGCTCAGCAATGATTTCTTGGGGCTTAGGCCGACGAATTCGAAATTGACGAAAGGATGTACGGACACTACTTGGGGCTATTGGGCCCCTCTGGACCGTACGTGTCCTCCAAGTACGACCTCTCGTTTTAATATCCACTCGTATAGAATTGTTGGGTCCTCAAACCCAGAAGACAGGGGCCAAATCTGTGGGCGTGGACGACTCCTCCATCAACACCCGCCTTCTGAATCCTTTGTTACCCACTACTGGCGGCCACAAAACCTCTCTGACCAGGGCTGCGACGACTCCCCAGAACTGGTGGACTTGACTCAATATCAGACAGCGACTTTGTTCGAATCCAGGAGGACGATCGAAAGTGGCACCACTGGTTTGCGAACATGGCGAGCCAGTTTCATTCTCGCTCAATATCTCATAAGACGTCCAGGTGAGCATGCCTTCGCCGTGTATGTATAGAGAGACTCACAGTCGAGTAGATATGACACAGTCTAAACGGGTACTTGAACTGGGTTCCGGAGTCGGCTTTTTAGGTATCATCGTCGTAGCTTTGCAGACTCAGTGCTCAGCAGCGGTTGATGAGGCCAACGCCCTTGGCTTTTTATACCTGACCGATATCAACGACGATGTGCTTTCTCGTTGTCAAGATAACCTTCGCCTTGCATCCAGTGGGTACGCTGTCGGGCGGTCGATAACCTTGCTCTGACCTTCTTCGAAAGATTTATCATCAAGGCATCCCAACGTTCACGTCCAAGCTCTTAATTGGTTTGCTTCGTTGGATGAGAGCCAGAGAAACGCCCTAATCTCTCTTCTGGACGATGACGTCAAGCCTGACATTATTTTAGGGGCAGATATCGTACGTATCTTGCCGGCCGCGGAATGTTCGTTCATTACCTTTGAGCCTTTTCTTCAGGTATTCGATCCGTCTCTGATCCCAGCCCTTGTGGGCGTCCTTGAGATCGCGCTTTTGGGGGAAAACGGCCGTGGGCGAAGATATGCTCTAATATCACTAACTGTGCGCAATGAGAACACAGTGAATGCCTTCGTAGCACGGGTCCGAGGTGGGTTGATCAGATTTCTCTACATATATGCACTCAATAGTTCTACAGGATCATCCCTTCGAATCGAGGAGATCAAGACAGATATCGATCAAAGTGTTTTTCTGGAACCTGTCGATGTATCCCAAAACCAAGAGAATGTTAAATTGCTAAAAATTACAGCGCAATAGAGGGTCTAACACATGGATTCGAAAGATGATACTTTTGTCAACTAATCGACTTGATTGCACCACACTCCCTGCATGACCAGAAATCGTGCGAGTTGCCTTGAGCATCACAAGCTAAGCAAGTCCAGCCATCCAAACCGTCGAAAGGACGACGTGTAGTGCAAGCCGCGCATTGCAAAAACAAGGGGTCATTTACCAACGTGCAGACGCTACATTCCCAGCTATTGGGTGGTATGGCATTTTTCGGTCCGAAGAGGGTGCCCGAATGTTCACTGCGCTGTACTAGGTGTTCTGGTTTGGAGGAGGGGGTGGTAGAGGAGATTATTGGCGGGCGGGGTCTGGTTGGAACTGAGGGTTTGACCAATTCCCGGTCGGAACGCCTCGTCTCGCAGAGTATACAGCTTGTCCGTGAACCGTTATTTAACAGGGTGCAACCAGGGCACGCCCACTCGAGCTCATTGACTGAACCGGCAGTGACAGGGCCCACGTCTGCTGGCTTTGGTATGTTGACGGGCAGGACAGCCACCTCATCGACTGTGATAATTTCCGGCTCGTTATTCGCAGGATCGGAGGCTTGGGTTGAGATGCTCTCCGTTTGGGCCTTGTTGGCTTCCCTAATCGCCAACAATTCTGCTTCTGGACCACTATTCCCGCAAGCTTTCTCTTCCTGGGCACGTCGCTCTGCTGCCTACGGACTTAATTTTGAACGTTCCGCGCAAGTCCGGGAATGATGTGACTCACCCTGGCAGCAAGCTTTCTGGGAGTCAAACCGGACACGTGCCGTCCTCCCAATCTTCCACCAGAACCTAATACCTTGTCCTTTCGGGCTCTCCTTTCTGCAGCTTCGAGTGCCTTCAGTCGTGCTTTATATGCAGGAACGTTATGGGACACCCCAACA